>JZKD02S1592971.1:142288-155921 GCA_000966675.3 Picea glauca
TGACTTTTTAAAACCCTTAACTACTTTAATGTAGTTGAATTTTTTAATCTTTATAATTATTTTGGGTAGCCTTTATTATTTATTTAAATTTAATCTTTATAATTTTTGGTGACATCTTTCTTTATTCATCTTGGTAATTTTTTAATCTTTATAATTATTTTGGGTAGCCTTTATTATTTATTTAAATTTAATCTTTATAATTTTTTTTGGTGACATCTTTCTTTATTCATCTTGGTTTTAGAGCTCATAACTATTTAAATTGAATGTGGGTTTTTCTCCAACGTCAAATTAGTGATGTATGGAAGGTAATTTTCATTATGAACCTAAAATTATATGTAAGAAATGAACATTAACAAGAATTGCTACAATATATATTATTAAAAAAAATGCATATATGAATATTGAATTTTGATAGTTTTTAATTCGAAACTTTACAATAAGTGGAATCTAATATTATTGACATTTTATAATATAATGTTTAAACATTATAACAAAAAATTATTCATAAATTTTCAATCACTTTTCTAGATTCTCGACATATTCTAGAGTTATTGTTGTGATAGAATGCACAAATATCCTAATGGAATAACATTGATTTATTTGTGATTTCTATGAAACACTCTACATAGAATGTGCATTGTTGGTTATTGTGAGGGAATATGATCAAGGAAACAATACCTATGTTCATTGAAAACCATTGGAAATTGATCACTTTTCATACTATCCCAAGTTAAACATTATGTGTAATTGTTGTCAAAGTGAACATGTGAAAAATAATATAATATCCACATTTTGTGTTTGTTTCCATTCAATTGCTTCCCATAATTGTTCATTATGTCTCCTCATTTTTTTTTTGAAAGTTATGAATCCTATGATCCAATTCTCTACATGTTAAATCACATGGAGGGAAGATGATCAATGAAACATTACCTATGTTCATTGAAAACCATTGAAAGTTGATCACTTTTCAGATGATCAATGAAACATTACCTATGTTCATTGAAAACCATTGAAAGTTGATCACTTTTCAGATGATCAATGAAACTTTACCTATGTTCATTGAAAACCATTGAAAGTTGATCACTTTTCATGCTATCCCAAGTTAAACATTATGTGTAATCATTCTCAAAGTGAACATGTGAAAAATAATATAATATCCATATTTTGTGTTTATTTCCATTCAAGTGCTTCCCATAATTCATCATTATGTCTTCTCAATTTTTTTTTAATGTTATGAATCCTATCATCCAATTCTCTACATGTTAAATCACATGGAGTCTTCTTAGCGTAGTCATTAAAAATGCAATGCTACAAAGAAAAAATAATGAATAATGAGGGGTTCCTATCGTTAGATGGAAAATGGATTCTGAGCTTCTGAAATCAAATTTGTAGTAGAATGTTCTATTCTAAATTGTGCATTCTCACCTACAGTCTAAAAGGTGGATATCAATCCCATCTAGCCATTCAATAATAAATAAGTAATACTAATTTAGTTGAGCTCTCTTCAAAGAAAATCTTTGATAAGGGTAAAGCAATAATTACGCCGAAAGGTGTATAACTATTGACAATGGGCAAATTTAATAGGGGTTTAGTGCTTAATAAGTTTTCTATGGATAGGATTAAATATGGCTGGAATATTCTTAGTAGTCACACAAAATAAATGGTTGTGATTTCAATCATTAACTTCCTAGCTATTATAAAGACATNNNTTTATGTGTTTACTTTTTTACATTTACCTAATCATATTTAAAAATTACTTTGATAACTAACTGATTGCCACATAAGTGATTAACATAAATTAAAATATTAACACCAGATAAATGAAACACAACCGTTTATTTGTTAATCAACAATAAAATTTAATGTAATTGAAGACATCAATATACTATTTGGATTCGGAAGCAGTGACCACATTTTTTTTTTGGATATCAAGCGTTATAAAATTTAATGTAATTGAAGGCATCAATATACTATTCGGATTCGGGAGCAGTGACCACGTTTTTTTTGGATATCAAGCGTTACCACACGCATGCGTTTCGGTTAATGGAGTGATAGTTGGACGCATGGTAGTGGTACACATACCCAGACCGCATGCTTAATCTACCCAGACTCTACTGTAACAAATCTTGAAAGGGCCTACATTGTAGACTGTAGTTGTCTCTTGTTCCATCATTCTATTGTTAAGCGATAGAATCCCTTGCATGTAATTAGTGTGTCTACGCAACCAACATATTTATTCTCCCATCCCATGGCCTGTAAATCTGCGATTGATTGCGATTTACATTATGTAAGGGATCTATCCAGTTCTAAATTAGAACTTTAGAATCGTTTGGACTCTACATCTACCAGGATATCATTAGTTTTTCAGTGGTTTTTTAATGCAAGCCCATTGTTCATAGGTTTTCTGCATCTATCAATATCTTCCTTTATGACCTCCGTGTTTGACCTTTTGCTGGCTACTCGGTCCCCAACTTTCTCACTGATTCGAAATTTGTTTGTTTCATGCTTTTTCCAGATAGACAAAGATAAAAACAATATGAGACCTGAGGATATCAAGCTCTCTTTACTCCAGACTGCTGGATATCTCAGCATTCATTAGAGCAATTTCATACTTTCGTGCTGGCTATGCACAATATTCCCTGCTTGCAGAATAATGCATCTATGTCTGTGCTTCAATTCTTCAGGTAGCTCAGAGACGAGTCAGCTCTGTTAGATATATTTATTCATTTTGTTACATTTAGAAACGTTCTATGGACTGAGATTTTTCCTTTAGGTTCATTTTACCAGTTTCATAGGGTTTCCCGGTTGGACGTATTCGTCTCTCAGAATGAAAGGTCAACTTATTATTATTATAAGGTCACAAGACAGTGATAGAGTACTAAAATCAAAATGTGTGTCCATTTAAGAGCATCTGTCTTGATTTATTGTTGGTTTCGCTACCTAAGCTTTTTTATATTGCATCAAGGTATACAGAATCTTCGAAAACCTCATAAAGAGTAAACAAAGTCCTTTGGGTACCATGGATGTAATTTATGGTTACTTTTTCCTTATAGTATTTTCAAATTGATTTGTATGATCACAGTGGAAGAAGAAGCCAATGAGGAGGCTCAAAAGAAGGCGCAGGAAGATGAGACAAAGATCTAAGTAGCTTAACATGGGTGGATGTTCTAGAAATATAGCTGGAGACTTATATTGTTGTTTTTTGCAGTGTTCGATGGTGTGCATTGTAGCCTTTGTTGTGGTGGAGAATGCAATTTTTTCAATTTTGTATCATGCATGTACAAATTTTTAAATAAAAGTCCATGTAGTGGATCTTGGCATACTTTAGTGAGTTTGTTGTACCTGTTCATAATCAACGACGAAGCCAGGCTGCCTTGGTTGAGCCACAATATCCCGCAAATTTGACTATAACTTTTATATAAAATTTGTTGGCAGCAATATTTTAAACATTGGTATAATATGTAATTGTCCAATGGAGAAATATTCAGTACCATTGCTATGCGATATTTATGCCGAAAGGCATATATTTATTGGTAATGGGCACAATTAATCATCTTTTAATCTAAAATTCTAATCTGGTGGTTAACAATCAAAGATGCTTGAATATTCTTAGTTGTCCTCCCAAATCAATGAATGTGATTTACTCTTCATAATCTTCTTGTATTTTTGAACGCAACCGTTAACCTGTTTACTTTTTAACATTTACCTAATCATATTAAGAAATTACTATAGCACTATATGATTGCCACATTTAAATGATTAGCGTTAACATTACCACATTTGGATTATTAACCACGAATTTCCTCATATGTCCCTGCGTTTTCCTCAGGCATTTTAGCGGTCTATGCATTTCATATGCCTTTCGGCGTTCATATGCCTTTCGGCGTTTCATATGCCTTTCGACGTTCATATGCCTTTCGGCGTTTCATATGCCTTTCGACGTTTCATATGCCTTTCGGCCTTTTAGCGATCTACGCGTTTCATATGCCTTTCGGCGTTAATACTAATTTAGTCAGGCTCTCTTCAAAGAAAATCTTTGATAAGGATAAAGTAATCCATGGAAACATAATAAAAGGAAATGAGCACATGAAAGAAGTAATGCAAACCAATCACATCGTGAAGCAATGAACACATGAACAAAGTAATGGATAGAAAAAAGAGAATATGGAACATAATGAACACATGAACAAAGTGATGAATGGAAATAAGACAATGCAAACCAATCATCTAGCTTACAATAAAACAGATTTCCATAGATATGGTGTTCCACATAAGATGATTGTTATTATCTTGTAACCTTTCAAAATATATAGAAGTGTAAAGTGGCATTTTCTTAGTGGGTGGTTTATTAATTTGTTCACCCACACATGTTTTTCATTTTGATTACTTTTTTATGAAATAGTGATGGTAGAAGATAATAAAGTGTACATGTTATGGATGGTAAGATAATGTTAACCTTTAGAAACCATTAAAAACTAATATGCAGCAGATTAAAAACAGAATACAGATCAAACATTTGACATGAGGATTTACGTGGTTCACCCAAACGTTGGGCTACGTACACCAAGCAGGTATCGTTTCTCTTCTTATTCAAAGAATGAAGATTACAACAGACTCACTCATCCATCTCTCTCAGCCTCTACAGGCATACACAAATTAAGAAAAATTTAGACAAGAAACTAATTCAATTAATGCGCTCCTATCCTTGGTCTCATTTAGTTACAACCAATTCAAAATAATAAGATCTAAAAACTATTCTTTGGAATTCGCTGTCACCAAGATTCCAACAATCTCCACCTTTACAACAATTAACCTGATACCTTGCTCCTTCTGTTTATTCATCACCTTTTCTGCAATCCAAGAGAAGCAAGCACCATCGTAGCTTCTCTAAAAGTATTGGTTTTGTGAACATGTCTATGCAGCTCTCTTTTGTATGCACTTTCTCAAGAGAGACTCCACATTCATCAATGACTTGTCTTACAAAATGGTACTTGATAGGTATATGTTTAGTTTTACTGTGGTAGGCTGGATTATTAGCCAAGTGAATAGCTCTTTGACTATCACAAAGTAACTTTACTTTGTTCTACATCCTTCTAAACTCACCAAACAAACCTTTCAACCAAACTGCCTCTTTGCAAGCATGTGAAGCAACTACGTATTCTTCTTCTGTAGTGGATAAATCAACAATGTTCTGTAGCTTTGACATCCAACTAATAGCCACCTGCAAGAGTAAAGACATACCCTGAAGTAGACCTTCTCTTGTCCAAATCAACTGCAAAATCAAAATCAACATATCCACAGACTAATTCACAACCACTGTTATAAGTGATACAATAATCACTTGTGCCTCTCAAATACTGAAGCACCCCTTTCACTGCTGCCCAGTGCTATTTACCTAGATTTTCCATATATCTTCTAACAACCCCAACTTCATGTGAAATTTTTGGTCGTATACTAACCATCACATACATTAGACTTCCTACTGCATCAACATGTATTCGAGACATATATTCCTTTTCTTCTTTTGTACTAGGACACAAACTTGAATAAATCTTAAAATGGGAAGAAGGGATTGAAATTGGTTTCACATCGTTCATATCAAACCTCAAAAGTGTCTTCTCAATATACTTCTATTGTGACAGCCAAAGCTTATCATTCCTCCTATCTATGAATATCTCCATGCCCAAAATCTACCTTGTTGCTCCTAGATATTTCATATCGAACGTCCTAGCCATCTGAGCCTTTAAACTGTTGATCTCAGTTATGGTTTTCATTTCTAAAATCATATCATCAACACATAATATTAAGATAATGAATATGCCATTATTTAATTTCTTAAAGTAGATACAATGATCATACTCACTCCTTGTATAATTTTGGCTCACCATGAAAGAGTCAAATTTCTTGTACCATTGTTTGGGCAACTGCCTTAGACCATACAATGATTTCTTGAGTCTGCAAACAAATTTCTTGCTACGATTCTGAACGAACCCTTCAGGTTGTTCCATGTAATAAAGCAGTCTTAACATCTAGTTGCTCCAACTCCAAATCAAGTAAAGAAACCGATTCTAACACACTTTGAATTGAAACAATCTTAACAACTAGTGAAAAAATCTCATGAAAGTCAACACCTTCTTTCTGAGAATATCCTTTCGCAACTAGTCTTGCTTTGTACCTTTCCACCTTATCATCAACACCCTTCTTCAGCTTGTAGACCCACTTGCCACCTACAATTTTCCTATCTCTTGGAAGTTCTACCAGGTCCCATGTGGCATTCCTCTCTAATGCCTTCATTTCATCCTTCATTGCTTCTTTCCATTTATCATTGTTAGAACCCTTCACATCTTCCTGATAGCACGAAGGTTCATCATCATTAGTAATTAAAGAAACTAATGAAACAAAATAATCATACCTTCTTGGAGGACTTCTCACTCGCGTAGACCTCCTTAGTGAAGTTTGTGGCTCATCCATATTCTGTTGATTGTTATCATCAACCATGTCTTCTTCTGAGGAAACTCTTCATGAACATCTTCAAAAACTTGTTCATGTTCACTTTCATCTGTATTTGAACTAGTTTCAAACTGAATCTATTGATACTTAGGTACTTCTTCTTGTTTCATTTGAACATCTACATTTGATTTGATGAGAGATGATTCATCAAATATTACATCTCTGTTACTGGTGATCTTTTGGGCAGTAGGATCCCATAACCCATACCCCTTAATACTATCACCATATCCAACAAAGATAAGCCTTTTTTTTTATTTTGGATATAGTTTAGAACGTCGATGTTTTGGAATTAGAGCATAGGCTTCACAACCAAAAACTTTAAGATTAGAATAATTACAAGGGTGACCTTTCCATACCTCTTTAGGAATTTTACACTCTATTGTTGTTGATGGTGATCGATTCATCAAATAACAAGTTGTAGCTATTGCTTCTACCCACAGTTCCTACTGCAAGTTGGCGTTACTTAGCATACTCCTTTCTCTCTCTAGAAGAGTCTTGTTCAGGTGTTCAACAACTTCATTTTGTTGAGAAGTATAGGCAGTGGTTTTATGCCTATCAATCCCAAACTCCTTGCAATAGTTCTCAAATTCCATTGACGTAAATTCACCACCATTATCAGTTCTTAGACATTTAATGGACCTACCAATGCTCTTTTCTACTAAATCTCTAAATTGCTTGAAAACTATAAATACATCAACCTTTCTCTTAAACATATAGATCCACACCTTCCTAGAGAAATCATCTATAAAGGTAAAAAATGATGATGATCTTCCATACGAAATAGTAGGGGATGGTCCCCAAACATCAGAATGGATATAATCAAGGATTCCTTCACTGGTGTGTCTTCCGGTTTTAAATCTCTTCCTATTATGTTTTCCATAAATGCAGTGCTTGCAGAAATCTAACTTTAAAGACTTTAGACTAGGAAGTAACTTGCGATCAGATAATACCTTCAGTCCTTCTTCGCTCATATGGCCTAATTGTTGATGCCACAGTCAAAGAAAATCACTGTTGTTCTCAGATACCGTCGTCGCATGATCTGACTCAGTTCTTCCTTCTAAGAGAAACATGTTACCAACCTTCTTCGCTTTCATAACCAGTAGAATTCCTTTGTGGACTTTCATAAATACACCTTGAACAATACTCTTATATCCTCCAGTGTCTAAGAGTCACTCCTAAAGAAATTAGGTTCTTCCTAAGCTCAGGTACATGTCTCACATCAGTTAGTATTTTAATAGTTCCATCAAACATCTTAATTTGAATGCTACTAATTCCCACAACTTTACACGAGATATCATTTCCCATGTAAACTATTCCATCATCTATAGACTAGTAAGTAACAAACCAATGTCTTAGAATACACATGTGATTTGAAGCACCAAAATCTAATAACCATTGTTGATCATGATGTGAACCAATACTAGTTGATAAAGCTTCATCATTCATACCTGAACCTGTTGTTGAACATGTTTCAGTTGTGTTCGCTTCCTTCATTACTTTTGGGGGGTTGTATTTGGAGGCTTGTTGTCGCTTCCAACAATCCTTCTTCAGGTGGATTTGCCACAAAACCAACACTTAAGATTGCCCTTTTTTTCCCTTCGACTTTGACCGACAGAAATCCATGTGATGAATCAGTATAACATTGAAGAGGGCAGAGGCGGTGGTGGATGCCAAAAGTAATTGATAAAGACCCGCGGTTCTCTGAAATTTGTACCCGGAGCACATGAGGTGGCAGATAGATTCAGTAATCCACACCTTATGATGACAACCCAACGCTGAAATCGAATCTGTAAGAAAATGTAAGTGTTGGCTCAATCAATGCTCCCTCACTCCTTGACGCCCAACGCTGACTTGAAAAACCATCGCTCCCTCCATAAATACCACTTGTTAACCAACAATGCATTATACCCAATAACATACTCGCCACCAAGAACACAAAATCAACTGCATTTGCTCAGTAAAAAGATCTAAATATTCATACAACCTTTCATATATCCAACAACAAGATGATACGAATCTCCTCGAGACAGTGTGGTTACAATTGTTGTCAGCTCTCCATTTTGAACTTCTCCATTAGCTCATGACTACGTCATGGTCTTCCCCAGTTTTATGCACAGAGATTCATCTCCTCCACAGTTTTGGCATTGCTCGATTTACAACGATTTGCATGATTTGGAGTTGAAGATTTGGATCTGCTATATATTCACGATTTGTTGGTCTCACGGATCTCCAACCAACTTTGATACCATTTGTTAACCTGCAACAACCATTAAAAACTAATATGCAGCGGATTAAAAACATAATACAGATCAAACATTTGACACAAGGATTTACGTGGTTTACCCAAATGTTGGGCTACGTCCACCAAACACATATCCGTTCTCTTCTTATTGAAAGAATGAAGATTACAACAAGCTCACTCATCCATCTCTCTCGACCTCTACAAGCATACACAAATTAATAGAAATTTACACAAGAAACTAATTCAATTAATATTTTTCTATCCTTGATCTCATTTAGTTACAACCAATTCGAAATAATAGGATCTAAAAACTATTCTTGGGAATTTGTTGTCACCAATATTCCAACAAATAATCATTTATGTGGATATTTAAATTCCAATCTCTTCATTTTATCAATTAATAAAATTTTGTTTTAATCTAAACATTATAATAAAAGATGAAACAAAATTTTAAAAATAAATATTTAGAAGAAAACTGAATATAGGTAGAAGCCCCATATAGGAAACATCACCCTCACAATAGAACAACAATTCCATTGTGATTAACCCTCTTAGAGAGAAGAAAATTGAATATGAATAAGATAGTACACACTTTCATTCAACTTTAAAAAGACCACCCACACAACATCGAGTAGAGGGACAACATTGACAAGAACGACAATGGTTAATGCAAGAGAGCACATAAAAAATTCAATTAAGAGGGGGAAATATAGAACAACAATCACCATGTGAAAAATCATCCCCCAAATGACTCCAAATAGTTGAAAAGTGAATGCAAGCAAGATGCACTTTTTTTCAAACCTAACAAGAAAGCAGTATTCTCATTCTATGTTTTCCCCATAGCCATAGAATAGCTCAGGACAAAAGAAAAAAAATGCAATCCAACATAGTTTCCACACAACAATAACACCACTACTATCGACCATTCCAAATAGCATAGGAAATGAAAGTAAAATCCTACACAATTTCCCACAAAGGTACAACACTAACACAAAAGAAGAAAATAATAGAGGGAAACTCAAACACGTTTTTCAACTTAGGAAATAAGGCAAGGAATATCCCAAATTCTCTATAAACATTGCAGGGTAGGGGTTGTGTTGGTTTTTTCACTTGGGTGAGCAAAACAACAACACTTGCATGTCTATGTAAGCCTGCTAGACAAGATAGAAGTTTGTGAGTGGGTTAAGTAAGCCAAACTCATGTAAAAACAAAGAAATAAAACTACAACAACTAAGAAATAAACATTAGAACGCATGAGAAACTTAGAAGCATGAAAATCAAATAATGACCAACATAATGCTACCAATGGATCAATAGATTAGTAGGCAAAACACCGTAGAGAAAAATAAGGACTTATGATTCCACTCTTCCTCCTTGGGAGGGCTCTTGAGTTCCCTAATTGAGAGCTCTTCATACAATGGAAGAAATGACAAATGGTGAAGAACAACAATGCCTATTACCTCAAGAGGTGAGTGGAATGGCCTATTGCAATGGTGTTTGAAGGCTTCCAAGAGAAAAGAGGATTCCCAAGGAAAAATTCTTGCAACATAACAATACTATGAAGGTCTATGAAGGTCTTGGTTTCTTAGTGCACCTATGGCTCTTATTTATAGCATTCATAGATGGAAAAATGTAATTGGTTCATAGTGTGAACAACATGCCTTTTAGGGCACCCTCTAGTCCTTGACCAACCTCCCATTTGGATTTCGCTCGATATGAGGGTCAAACCATGTTGGGGGTTGGTCCATAAGTGTTTGAGGGGCCGACAGGATCCATACATGCGTCATTCATAGAAGTGCACGGCTTTTCTCGTACATAGTCGCGCACTTGGCGCATTGTGCGTGTTGAGGGTTGTGTTGGCCCGCACACACTGCGCACTGTGCACGCACTTCCTTTTGTGAATTTGCGCATTTCAATTTTTGACCCAATTGTATAGTTTTTTGCCTTTTGAATGCATTTCAGTGTTCTAGGTGAACTAATTGTTGTTGGCATTGATCTGTTTCTTTAACCATTTGCGTGCAATGTTGTAGACAATATTTCAGTGATAACAGTAGGTTTGTGGGGGGGGTCTAACTAGGAAATATCCTACCATGTGCGTTCATATTGGGGGTTTGAATAAAGGAAAAAAAATCTCAAATAAATATTTCCCAATAGTAAGGGGGAAATGGAGTTTAATTATGTAACATGACAATATATGTATTAGGTTTTCTTTATTGCATTTTTGCTAGAAGTAAGACTTATAGAAATGTTAGGGGATGTGATAATGATTTGCTACTGAGATAATGGTTTGCTACTGAGATAATGATTTAATTCTTGTCATATTTGGTTGAGTGATGTCTTGACCCCTCATATTAGTGGATTAAACTCTTCCACTCTGTATATATGCATGTTGGAATTTTAATAATTTCGATATAAATAATGATCAGTTTAAGTTATGTTTGCAAATTTAGCACAAGAACTTACAAATTGTGATTTTGTTAAAGTAATTTAATATATTTTGATTTTGATATGCGACTAAAATAAATATCATAATGAAGGTTATAAAATTACTGGAAGTTCATAACATAATCCATTGCTTCCTCTTTACAAACTTTTCCTCTATTACAAAGGTAGAGCATGTTGCAAAGTTCTAACAGTGCTAGTAAGTGGAATTTTATTTAATTAAGAAAAACCACACCCATAGATATTTTCATAAGCTCTTTTCCAACTCAAAGTGGGGATTCCCTAAGAATAGTATATGCTCCAAGGATAGTATATGCTCCAAGGTCTACCTAGGAGAACTCACTAAGTGCAATCTCCAAGATGCATGCATGCAAATACAATAAAATAATCATCCTCAAGTAATTACTTCAGGAATAGAAAGATGGTAATCTCCACGCAAATCCATGTATAAATGGACCAATGGCTTAATTGGGTATTATGGATGCAATATTTGAACCAGTAGCGTCTTATCATCTTGGATATCACAGTGCGTGTTGCATGGACGTGAGGTTCACAGGTCGAACTTGGGTGATGCAGAACGCTGAAATCTAAACAAAGAAGTGAGTGGTAACACGTCCTCGAACTCGTCAAAGATCTAGACGTATGTTCTCTGTTCTCATTACTTTCCAAATCCAACTCGTAAAAGATATAGAGTTATGTTCTCTGTTGTCGTACCTGTCAAACTCCTTGGAGTTGTAGGATAGTGGGCCTATTTTATTTTAAATATTGGATATCACTGTGGGTGCTGATGGTGAAAATTGTAATTAGTTATTTGTTATATACAGAATTGAAAACGGTGAAATTTTGTATTAAAGAAAAAGAGACACTTTCTGTATACCTTCAAATAGATATTTGAAACCATTTTAAGATAGATGAAAAGGAGGGGTATAATTTCAAAAACTTTCTATTTTAAGATAGCCTAGAAGGATGGGTTTTGTTTAAAAACTTTTAGTTTTGTTTTTTTGCGAACTTATTGTATTTCAAAATAGAATTCAATGCCTGGAACAGTCAGATTATATAAACTTAACCACTTAAATCTACAAATCCAACAATTTCTTGCCTCATTAAGAATAAAACTAAACCAAAAAATATAACAGAAAAAAAAAATAAAAAAATCTAAAACATTTTTTTGCTATGTGTTAATTAATGCATTCAAAAAACTTAAATACATTGACAGATTCTTATGAATGAGACATGATATGTGTAATTGGATGAGATATATAACACTTGTAAATTATAACAAGATGCATTAAAATTTATAATGTAAAAGCTCACTATATTATAATAATAATAATATTAAAAATATATATATTAATAACATAACAACTATATATTGTTTACCACGGAACTCTTATTTTAATTTCATATATTTTCTCATAGGCTGAATTACCAGACGCTATGGGGACGAAAATCGAATTCCCCATCCCTGTGATTTGACAGATGAGAAAGAGAACTAGTGGAAGTAATTGGTCCGCTGTATCTTTGTCACTTATATCTGATATTCACTTATGGAATGTTGTAAAAAGTCATATTTTGAATATTTTGAATTGTATTTCATTGTGCTTCATGGTTCATGGTATTCTCCAACATGCAAAGCTTGTGGGCGGATTTTTCATTCACGCACTTCCTTCAGTGTAGGTTGAATACTAATATTTCAATTGAAGTCGCTCATATAGAACATGAAACCGAAATTTGTGACCAGATTTTTAAGAAGTTGATAATTGTCATATTATGGAATTTGTTCCAATAACTATGACCTAAAATGATAATTGATTGATATGAGCCTCTGAAATGTTAGTCATTCGGATGCAGTCTGGTCAATGAAATTGTAAGTACGATCATGATTTTATAATAGGCCAATTACATTGTTTCATCGTTTTCACAGTTAAGGTCAAAGTTCCAAACATAAAGTCTAAACCAGTTTCATCTTCTTTATCGTACAACACACAGTTCCAAACATACTGTCTACAAGGTGGGTATCAAATCCCATCTAACCAACATACAGTCTACAAGGTGGATATCAATCCTATCTAGCCATTCAATAATAAATTAAGTAATACTAATTTGGTTGGGTTCTCTTCAAAGCAAATCTCTGATAAGGACAAGGTAATCTGTAAATTAATTAATACTAATTTGGCTGGGCTCTCTTCAAAGCAAATTGCTGATAAGGATAAGGTAATCCGTGGAAACGTAATCCATCAAAACAAGCGAGCCCACCAGAAGGCAATGAGCACATGCAAGCAGTAATGCAAAGCGATCACGCCGTGAAGAAATGAACACATGAACAACGTCATGGAGGGATAAGAGAACGTGGAACATAATGAACACATGAACAAAGTGATGCATGGAAATAAGACAAGGCGAGACAGTCATCTAGCTGACACAGAAAATGGAACTTCG
>JZKD02S1592972.1:0-10150 GCA_000966675.3 Picea glauca
GGTCTTCTTACATCCGCCTTATTCTATTTTATTGAAAGGTCTTATTAATATTGACCTTTATTACATCCGAATACATTGATCTACCTATGTGCGGGTTAGGACCTTAACACTCATGTTCTCCCTACCAACTAGGTAACAGTAGTTTCAATTTCTGCAAATTTCAATTTATGCAAGAGTGTTTAATTTCTGCAAGTGTGATAACATGTGTTGGTTCTAAGGGTCATAGAAGCTCATGAGAGGAGAATCCTCATTGTCCCTACCAACTATCAAAAGCATTTAATTTCCACAACTGTGAAGAGTAATTGTTTTCTATTTCAGTAAGAGTGCTTTTATTTAAGTTTTTTTCAATTAGATTTTAGTTTTTGGTGATGTAAGAATCCTCTTTTCTAACATGGTTTAACAATGAATTTCATCTTGGAACTACTCACTCAGATCCTAGCAGATATCGGGGTTTCATCTTCCTTGGAAGAGGAGATCTTTACAAGGATCAAATATTCAAATACTCCTCCAAAAAAAATTGAAGATCCAACATTTGAAGACTCTTATGCATCCGATGATGGACAATTGATCGAAAAGGAGATCGAGGAAGATGAAGGCGAGTTACAACATGATTTGAGCAAGGAACAATGTGCCTATGAAAGCCTTATCGAGCAATGGTTTGAGGTAAGTACTAGATTAGATCAATTTTGTTTTTGTTTTCATTTAGTGAAATCACAGTCACAACAATTTGATTTGTTCATTTTTGGATATTTCTATTTTTCATGCATAAAAATGAAAATGAACATAATTTTACTATTGTTACGTGAATGGCTCCACTGGAAGTTTAATTACACGTAACTAATTGTTAAATCTACTTAGCGTAGACTAGATAGGGTAAATGAATAAAACCATGCTTTTTTTTTCCAACTCTTGTTTTTGTTTCGAATAAGTATGCTCTTAAATAAGTATGCTCTCTTCCTGCGCCTTGTTGCGATCTAGAAGATCAGAAAGTAGAAATCAAAGGAATGGCTATGAGATGTTTTGAGGAAAGTTTTGGTACTGTTGAAGATTTGAACAAAATGTCTAAATCAATTTTTGTCTTCAATTTTCAAAATTAATTTGTCTCCATTTTCTAAAAGAATTTTATTCAATTTTTTTTGTCTCAAATGCTAATAAAATTTCTAGTTTTATTAAAATAATAATAATAATACATAATTTTTTTTTTTACAAAAATTGAACTAAAGATATATCAAAAATTGGGATCTGGGTTCTTATAACTTTTGGACAGGAAGTGCATTATGTTATGATAAAAAAACCCAGTAAATTTCAGGACAACTTAGTACATGGTTTTCGAGAAAATCAATATAGTCACCTTCAACCATTTTTCATTTTTCTCAAAAATCATGATGTGGGTATCGCTGATTTTCGACGTGTAGAAGAAGTTGGACCATGGGAAACTGCATGCAAAATTTCAGCTCAACCCAGTTCGTTGTTTGTGAGAAAATCGCATTTGACGTTCGTTGTTACACCCTACAAATACACCCTGTAGAAGCCTGCAACAAAAACAATAATAAAAATTTTCGAATACAATTCATATCACAGTAATAGAACTGGGCTAGGAGATCCAATTTTATGGGTGGAGGTTATGTGGTCAAACCCCATCCATGCCACTCTTTATGCCATGTTCTCAGCGATTTAATGATTTGGCAATGATCTATTAGTTATGCGTTATGTTGGAACTCGACTATTGTTGGAGTCACCCCTGGTTTTAACATCCTTGAAAATGAAAATTATATGCCTATAATGTTGATTTCATGCGATAAGGACGATTTTAATTTTGGGTGCTTTGTTTTCCATTTTTTCGTTAGTATCATTTCTATTTTTTTTGCATTTTTCTTTGATATGTAAAACAAAAATAAAATAAAAACTATGAAACCATAAAAAATAAAAAAATAAAAACATTTCATTTGTTTTTTTAAGAAAAACAATAAATAATAGATAAATAAATAAAACCATACAAAGAAAAATTATTATGAAAATAAAAAATGTATGGATAAAGAAGTTCTTGTTATTTGTTTTAGTTCTGGTTTTACTTCGTGTTGTATGTGGTCGAACAGGTAGTGGTATCTACTCAGATCATGATGATAAAAGTGTTTTCATAAAATATTTAAGTGCAAGCTTCCACAAAGAGAATGTTTGGATCCCTGTACAATTGTATACAAGCAATACTGGCAATAATTTTTTTTGAAAACAAATTAAATATTCTAAAAATAAAAAGTGCAAATGGATTTTCACATTTCCTGAAAACATCATTGGAATCATGCTTTTTATCTTTTTATGCTAAAATTATTGTGAAGTCACTTCACCAGGTATTCACAAAGAGGATTGTCAAAAATGCGCTATCACTAACCGGTAAAAACACATCTTATTTATTTTTTCATTTGGTTCATAGCATTAGTATTAATTTTGACACTTTATGTTTTCAATATTCTCACACTATTTGCTGCAGATTAGTGCTAACATTTTATAGGTTCAAAGACGATCAAATTTCTTACAAAAGTGACTTTCAAGAATCATAAAAAAATTTCCGAAAAAAAACATGCTTTGTTGACTGCTTGAAGGAGTTGTCTCTCATCATAAACATCATGACGTTTGCCATTACACATAAGCCTTTTCATAAACCCATTTGCGTCATGAATGTTCTCCCCCATTTCTCCTTCAAAGTAGATTGGTAATCCCTATGTTGAAGCACATCTTCCATTGAATTATCCTTCTTGACTTCACACACGCCTATCTTTCTGAGTCACGTACATCTCTTTATATTTTCCCACTCATTTTTCCTTGTCAATAAAACTATCTAGCTCCCATTCCATAACTACATTTTCTTGCCATAAACATTGTTGCTACTGAGATCTTTTCATTTAAATTCCTACCAATCTTTTTACAAACTCACATTGATTGATGTGGGATTCCTTAAGGAACACCTTTCAACAAGTCTTGCCCCATCGACTTCAACACCTTATCTCGGATATAGACTAGAGTCCATTTTGAGTACCTGGAGGCTTGCATGCCTTAATGGCAAGTTCTCTCTCTGAAAATCATGGGAATACATCAATGTCCCTTGATTGTCAGATCTTGCAAGTGGCTCGACATCAACTCATTCATTCGCACTTTGCAAGATGTACTCGGGTACCTTGGCACTCATTGACATCAATGGTGAGTTTGCCTCGCATTAATTAATGACATTCATCAATGGACGATAACCAATGACATCTTTTCATGCTTGACATCGACACATTCATTTGCATGACTAGAATTGTACCATTGGGTGAAGACTATACAGTTTTTCTTGACTTCCTCAACAATTACAACACCATGACTTCAACTATTTGAGAGTACTACAATTCCACTTTCATACTTCCTCTTTTCCATGATTCATTCAGTAGCAGTTCAGATTCCTCCACTTCACATTCTCTAATCCAACAGACAATAGTCGCAGCTACAACAATAGTCACTTTTTAAGATGAACCTGTAGTAGTGACATCTTCCATGCTCCAACATCCGCATCAACCATATTCCTATTGCATAGTTCATCAACATTTTGGGTAAGTGGAGGTATGTTATTTTATAAACTTTAATCATGTAATTCCTCAACTGCTAGCAATTAATAATTTGGAAACGTCCCTCACCAAGTTCCCTTTCCTTTTTACTTCTATGACTTATGCCATGTTTCATGCGGACATGCAACCATTTCAGTTGGGAGGTAGGGGAATTTATTCACTATCATTACTCCATTTGTTCACTACCATCATTCCATTTTTCCTCTCACTTACCATTTACCAACATTTCTTTTCCAACAATACTCTATTGTTCTTTGCTTTATAAGCACTGATATACATATTGGCATGATTCACAAATATAAAAAAGGGCTTTCTTATAATCAATGATGTTTCCTTATGCACATTTGATAGCATATATTTTCCAGTAATAATATGGGAAAATTATTATCATAACAACAAGAGAACAAATAACGAAATGAATGTTGTTAACAGAAGAACCAACATTCTTTATATTCATGGTTGTCACACAAGAACCAACCATAAGAAAATGTCAATTGTTACTCATGTAAATCCCATCTTGGAAACATTCATTATCACCACTCAAAGGCAACATTTAGATGCCGAAATTTCTTCATAAGATCCATGCATGTTTTCATGAGGACATGCAACAAGTTAAGTTGGGGGGTATGTTGGGGCTCAGAAATGTCCTATTTTCATCCACCTTTCCCTTCATTATTCTTCACATTTCATCACCCCATTAACCTTTCATGACATCATTTTCATAAATACATTTGGGTTTCACCTTATTATTTTCCACTTTATTCATTTTAGTATTAAAAGTGAATTTGTGATTAAATGTTAGAAAATCGACATGTTTTCATATATATCTAAAAAAATGTGTGAGCTTTGCAATGTGTAGGAATATGATAAGGATTAATTCAAAAGGACTTCTTGAATACTTCCTCCACCATTTCAAGATTTGAGGAGATAATTCAAGCCCATTCCAAGGATAATATCATGGAGATTTGGTTGGCATATCTTATCCAAGATATATGAGAGATATGTGTGAGGATTTGAAGGGATCACATTTTGTAATAATGGGAAAATAGTTGAGAGAATAGTGGATCTGTAATTATGAGATGCTTATCCTATCTTCAAGGATCTCATGTATAAAAGAGAGTGCTCTCTCTTCATGAGAGAGGATTAATCGAGTAGTAATCATTGAGGGTAATTAGGATGGAATTAGAGTAGTCATTAACAATACTCATTAAGATTCAAGTAGAAATCTGGATTAGTCTTAGATTTGTAATTTGAAAGAGAAAGGGATTCTTAGCTTTTATTCATGGTTTTGGTTTCCATGCTTTCCTTATTTTGTTATGAATATTGATTTGATTATTTTAATGTAAGATTGTTTCATTTGCATGAGCTCACATATGTTGTTGTGTCATTCAACTCTTCACATGTTTTATTTTCTTTTCCTTCATGTAGTTATCCACTCCTAGATTAATTTCATTTACGCAATTTCCCATTCCTAGATTAATTTCATTTACGCAATTTCTCATTCCTAGATTAATTTCATTTGCGCAATTTCTCATTCCTAGATTAATTTCAATTCCAAGTCGTGTGTTTCAATTTCCTGCATTATATTAATGATTCAATTTCAGTTGTAGCTTAAACATTAGATTAAATTAGTTCTGCTTCAATCTTGCATATACTTTGCGTGTGCTTCGTAAGTTTACGAACCTCAGATTGACAAATTAGATTGTTGGGAAAGTACTACAACTCAATTAATACAACATTAGTTCGGTCCAATATAACAAGTGTTGTTCCCTTGTTACAATTGTTGTTCCTTTTGCAGGTCATGCTATTCATTTGAATGGAACAACTTCCGTTCCTTTTGTTACAATTGTTGTCCCTTTGCAGGGGTTGCATCTCTAGAGGATGGGTATTGAAAACGGAAGGTAAGAACCTACGTAGGCAACTAGTAAAACGCTTGTGCCAGTGCCTACCTTTAGCTGATGCATAGAGGTTGTTTTTAGGACATATTTAGAGCCCAACAGTCTTTCAACAGACTATAGACTGTCCAATCATCTGGATATACCTCCAGAAACTGGTGGATGAATTCTTTGAATGTAACTATGACTACTCTAGAAAATATTGCTGGTGAATTCTTCAGTACAAACAACAAGATTGTATATTGGTAGGATCCTCATTCTGTGGAAAAGTGGTCTTGTATCTGTCTTCTGTTTCTATCTTCATCTGATGGTATCCTGAGAATCCATCGATGAATTAATAAGCTTCCTTTCCTCCTTCATTCTCCAACACCTCATCTGTGAAAGGAGTAGGGAATGGGTCATGTAGGAACGCATCATTCAACTTCTTCAAATTGACACATATTCTTATTCCCTCTTGTTTCTTCTCCTGAACTACCATCAGGCTTACCCAGTCATATTCCTCTACATGTTCTATGATTCCACCCTCCAACATCCTATCGATTTCAACTTTGACTTTTTTCTTATATATGGGGTTTAGTCTGTATGGTCACTACTTGATTGGCCTTGCCTCAGCTCTGAGCAGTATCTTCATTTCGCCTAGCTCTCATGCTATGACTTTCATTTATGTGAACGTTGTTGGGAATAGGTCATTGTAATCACACAATAACTCTGTTATAATTTCCATTGTTTTCTCATCCCAATAGTCTCCAATGTTGGCCATTTTGGGATTCTCAATTGTCCCAATGTTGACTTTATTCACCTTGATCGGTGCAAAAATCACTTCTGATTCTAGAGGTGGACCTTCCACTTCTCTTTCTCCTTCAACTTACTCAAACTGAATATCACACAGGTCATCTTCATTTGGTGCTTCTTCCTGCACATGGTAGCATGATAGTAGTTATTTTATTGTCCGTTTGTTTTGTTGTTGTTCTTCTGTTTTGAGTTAAACTTTCAGTTCTATTATGGGGTTCTCATGCTCAAATGAGAAAGTGACTATGAAGTTCTGTTGTAACATTGTCCAGTTTGTAGTTACTCTATACAATTCCTGGTTTGTATACCAGTTTGCTGGAATACCTTCTAATGTGTGAACAAAATGATGGGGCCAATCCTCTGGTGGTGTCATTTTCTATAGCGCTTTGCACTTCTCCAAGTGTTTTGTTGATTCCCCCTGTCTGTCATATTTTTGCATCTGGTTTCTTCCTTGTTTTGTGCCAAACCTAATGTGTAGTAATTGCTTACATTGGTACCAATCTTTAACTATTTCTTTGTGCACACCCCACCATATTGCATTTGTTTCTTTGAGTGCTATATCTAGGGCTAAGAGCCTCTAATTTTCTAACACTTCATCTTCGTATCATGTTAAGAATGATTCTAATTCATTCACCCCATGGAAATTGGGAGGCTCCCTTATCTTTGTACCTGCCCATATTACTGTGTGGTATATTCTTGCGCATCTTCTTGTGGAGACTTCGTGTAACCTCTGCTGCCAATTTTCTAAGACCGTATCTGAATCTGATGCACATGAAGTGATGCTTCTCCAACTTAGTACCCTGCCTACATTCAGGTTCACATAATATTCTCCTTGCATGGTTGTTTTATACAACTAGTTAATTTCCTCGAGGTCCAAGCAAGTAGGTTCTACAAACCTTTCCCCTTATGATGGGTCCAATGTCTTAATGCCTCTATATTCTCCTAACTCGAATGCCATCTTCCTCATATTTAAGTTGATTATGGCCTGGTTATCAAATGCCCAATCCAAGCCAAGAAATGTTGGATAAGTTTTTGTGCCATCCACTTTCTCGATTACATTGAAGTCGACTTTAGTCCGTACTCTCCAGATCTACTGTCACTCCTTTTAGTCTTCCAATTGGTAGAACTCTGTGTTGATTTTCTAGTTTTACCTGAACAAGTGAATATACTAATGTCGGTTCTCCCATACATTTCTATGTATTTTTAGGTATCAAATTTACTTCGGATCCTAAATCCAGTATAATATCTCCCATGTTGAAATCTCCAATGTTGGCATATAGTCTAAATTCCTTGTTTGTTATCCTTCTTGTATGCAGATGATTAAGTGTTTTCTATTATAGATTTCCTTCTGCCTCTATGGTACACCTTTCTAACATATTTTGTAATACTTTAATAGAGGATGGATCATTTAGTAGTCTAACACAAGATTGCAAAAAACACTTAATCGTACTTACTTGTCCCAGTAGTTGTGTTTCTTTGGTGTGATACAGTGATGGAGTCATCTCATAGGATGGTACTTCCTTATTATACTGTTCATTTGATGTCAATGCAATGTTTGGTTTCATAAATTCTTTCCTAGCTTGCTTGAATGTCTCCTTTTCATTCTGTGCATCAATCTGCTTCTTTGGTTCGACATCCTTTTTCACCCATTGGTGTTGTGTTGGTTCTTGTCTTACTACGTCGTTTCCTGTTTTAGATCCTCCCCATGTAAATATGTTGATGTTTCTTCCTTCATCCCTCACTTCTGCTGAAATCCACTAAACATTCTGATTGTTCTGATTTATTTTCTCCTGGATCTTCCGTAATAGTGTCGAAAATTATTCTGTGTCATGATCTGATGCGCGATAATACATACAAGTCCCTGGTGGAAGTGGACATTCTATTGCATAATATCCTGGTTGTTGACAATTGTGGCATACCAATGGTCCTCTACCTATTCCAAAGCCTCCTCTTTCTCTTCCTCCACCTCTGTATCCAGCTCGATCCCCTCGTGGTGCATTATACTGAGGTGCTTGGTTATTTTGCATGGGATTATAGTGTGGTTGCGCGATATTGTACTGCGGTTGCACAATGTTATATTGTTGTTGCACAGTGTTATATTGTTGTTGCACAGTGTTATACGGGGTTGGTACTTGGTTAAACTGATGTGTGGCTTGCCTGGTCATCATTTCTTCTTGCACCTTGTATGCATTTGATGTTCTTTCCCTCATAAGGTCCATGGTTCTGCAATCTTTTTCATCATGGCCTACTGACTTGCAAAAGTTGCAATATGAGCTCTTCGGTACTGTCTAGTACTTCTGCATCATTGGGAAGTGGTATGGATCATGAGCCTATTTCTTATAGAACTCACACCATATTCTTCATTTTGGAAATGGGTTTGGCATTCCTCCTACCATGTACTTCGCGAATGTTGGACATTCGTTCTTATGGTGTCCTTCTGTCCTACATGCGGTACACCAAATGACTTCTCTTTTGTCCTTACCTTTGTTCTGGTTTAGCTAGAATGATAAGTTCTTCAAATCCTCCTTCGGCTTCTCTATGGATGGATCTATCTTCTGATATTATTTATTTTCCAATTGTAGGGCTACCTATAGAGCCTCTACATGCATCTAAAATTTTTGTTGTCGCATCAGATATTTCAAGTGTGGTAGCAGTGAATTGATGAAAATATGCCTATGATACATATTTTTCATGGTATATTTTAGCTTTCCCTTCAATCATTTGAATCTCTGGTAAATATCCCATATGGATTCTCCTGGTTTCTATCTAATGTCAATCATATCGTTCATGTATTGATCCTATGAACTAGGATTTTGGAACTCATTTATCAACAGCTTCTTGATATCTCCAATCATTCTGGTTGTCCTTTGCAGACTGTTTGCAACTAAACTCATGTACCAATACAGTGCACGTTCTATTAGCGTGATAGCTAACTGTGCAATTTTAGTGCCCTCATCTGTGATCTATTTCTCTTCCCAGATCTTTTCACAGATAAACAGGTGCTTCTTTGGGTCCTTCGACACCTCTCCTTTGAATTATGGTAACTTGATGGTGGGATCATGTCCTGCCATCCTGAATGTTGAACTAATACCTCCACGCAATGTAGATAATTGACTAATGTTTCCTGAACTAGATCCCCTAGTTATTGTTCCTTGTGTATATGTACTTCCTTTTGTCTTCCTTCTCCCGAAATTTGATTGTCTAAATCGTGATGTTCTTCTTGTTGTATTGGTCACACATGGGTTTATGGGTTCCACACTAACACTGATATGGATATGAGTGATTCCTTCTATTTCCTCTCTTGGACCTCTTGTCTTCCTCTCATATGTCACGAGTAGGATTTCCTCAATATGCTCCACAACCTAGAGATCCTCTACCTCCTCTTCATCACTTTCCAAGCCTTCCCTCACGACTACGACTCTCTTCTTGGTGTTCACCTTATATTGGTAGGGTACTCCACAACACATCTTTCCAATTGTTGTCATGATCCGCTTGATTTGGTCTTCATCCATCATAATTGGGTCCAAGGCCTCCTCCTTGTTTCTGTTATCCCCTTCTCCTTCCATTTCTCCTTCTCCTGTCAGTGCTTCCCCCCTCCCCCCATGCAGGTAGGGAAGTTTAGCTTCCTGACTCCATTGTGATTACACTTTTGTTATATATTAATATCTTAATGGAAGTATATAATGATCTGATGTACCTACCTCAAGATCCCTTCAAGAACTCTTTTTCAGCTGCACTGTACGATTTCACTGTATCTACTACAAATTTTGTGATAAATCCTGCAGCAATGTTGTCTAACCAGAAATCTATTGTACGCGTAAACTTATTATCAACTTGTTGTGTGATCTATTCAGGCTTCCACTCTAG
>JZKD02S1592973.1:0-10150 GCA_000966675.3 Picea glauca
AGATAAAAGGAACCAGATGCATATATTTAAAGGTTTCAATGATCAAAAGTGACACATACCATGATACCTGGACCAATTACCTCATGGAGCAAGAACCTCGTCTGATACAAGACCAGGCCGATGGTGATGGATGTTGTTGTTGCTGACAAGATAAAGCTGATAGAAGAAGAAAAGGATGGGCCCTCCAAGGCCATATGCTCAGGTCAATCCTTCTCTCGGTACTCCATGTCTAGGACCTGTGGGCCTCGAGACATGTTCTCCTGGTTATCCCTAAAAATCAGGGATAACAAGGACCAGCAGGAAAATCTAAGTGTCCAACAAGCAGATCGAGTAGAGGGTTTCTTCAGGGCTAGACTTGACAGGTTTGTTGTATTTGTATTTTTCCTCAATGGGCCATTTTCCCAATAAGGGATCCCTTGTAAGCTTGGAGTCATTATTAATGAAAAGTTGATTTGAAGGGAAGAATTTATGTGTGTTGTGTGAAGTGTGGTTTACATATTTTTGCTTCCGTTGTTTTTATTTTCAGCCAGTATATTTTATTGTGTTGTAATTTATTTATCAACAAGGAAATACACAACGTAGTAGTAATTTATCTAGGTGTTGGGGATAGAGAGATTTTTCAACATGGTATCAGAGTGTGTTGAAAATTAACATTCTTGACTGGATTCTTCTACCCATTGATCTCATTCAAAGATATGTTAAATGTGCGATTGTTTTTTTCTCTCATTGAAGTGCAGAGCTGAAATATATTTATTTTGCTACAAAAAATTAAGATGGTGTTTGCACATTTGCATTTGCAGATTTGTTTGCATTTACCATGGCTCCCCAAGTCAAAGACCCTACATGGATCCATGTTGATGTTGATGATGATGATTTGTATTGAAAATATTACAAGAAATACATAAAAAGGGGGTACATGAATAGGTTGAAACAACATTTCACTGGTCAAAGAGGCCAAGTTGCCCCATCTAACGCTAAAGACATTGGACCAATTAGATTGGAAATGCAAAACGTGGTTCAGAAATTTAAAGAAGACAAGGCTAGGCAGAAAGAGATAAGGCTAAAATAGGGAGAAAGAAGTAGTTTGCCATGGGATCCTAAACCAACCCTATTATTGAAGGTTCTTGCTCAAACCCTTTTGTTTGGGACCCCTTTATGTTCCTCCCATTCATGAAAACCGACCTAAAAAGAAGAAGAGCATTCAAAGTTTTCTTTCATGCTCCACTCCTGCCAATTCCTCTTAGCCAAGTGAGAGTCAGCCCACCTTAGATAACCATTGGAAGAAGCAATGCAAAGAATGTTATTTTGAATACATAGGTAGATGGTGGTATGATGCACATATCCCCTTCAATGTTGTATGCTCACCTCATTACCAACCAATGTGTGATTCCATTGTTGTTACCGATAATGGACTTCAAAGGCCATAGTATGCATGACTTGAGCAGATCTCTTTTGTAGAAAGATGTTGTGTCCATCATGTCAAATGTATGGAATGATGGAAAGAACCGTACCATAATAAATTTCCTTGTCTCTTGCCCACAAGGAACCATGTTTTTGAAATCAATTAATGCAGCTTATAAGGTGAAAAATGCAAACTAGTTATTTCAACTTTTGTATGAGGTTGTTGTGTCAGTGGGGGTGGCAAATGTTGTTCAAATCATCACAGATAATGCCTCTAACTGTGTTCTTGCTATAATATGTTAGAGAGTAAATACAAAACCATATTCTAGACACCATGTGTTGCATATTACATAGACCTCATGCTTGAGGATATAGGGAAACAAGATATGATCAAGAACATTGTAGATCNAGATAAAAGGAACCAGATGCATATATTTAAAGGTTTCAATGATCAAAAGTGACACATACCATGATACCTGAACCAATTACCTCATGGAGCAAGAACCTCGTCTGATACAAGACCAGGCCGATGGTGATGGATGTTGTTGTTGCTGACAAGATAAAGCTGATGGAAGAAGAAAAGGATGGGCCCTCCAAGGCCATATGCTCAGGTCAATCTTGCTCTCGGTACTCCATGTCTAGGACCTGTGGGCCTCGAGACATGTTCTCCTGGTTATCCCTAAAAAGCAGGGATAACAATGACCAGCAAGAAAATCTAAGTGTCCAACAGGCAGATCAAGTAGAGGGTTTCTTCAGGGCTAGACTTGCCAGGTTTGTTGTATTTGTATTTTTCCTCAATGGGCCATTTTCCCAGTAAGGGATCCCTTGTAAGCTTGGAGTCATTATTAATGAAAAGTTGATTTGAAGGGAAGAATTTATGTGTGTTGTGTGAAGTGTGGTTTACATATTTTTGCTTCCGTTGTTTTTATTTTCAGCCAGTATATTTTATTGTGTTGTAATTTATTTATCAACAAGGAAATACACAACGTAGTAGTAATTTATCTAGGTGTTGGGGATAGAGAGATTTTTCAACATGGTATCAGAGTGTGTTGAAAATTAACATTCTTGACTGGATTCTTCTACCCATTGATCTCATTCAAAGATATGTTAAATGTGCGATTGTTTTTTTCTCTCATTGAAGTGCAGAGCTGAAATATATTTATTTTGCTACAAAAAATTAAGATGGTGTTTGCACATTTGCATTTGCAGATTTGTTTGCATTTACCATGGCTCCCCAAGTCAAAGACCCTACATGGATCCATGTTGATGTTGATGATGATGATTTGTATTGAAAATATTACAAGAAATACATAAAAAGGGGGTACATGAATAGGTTGAAACAACATTTCACTGGTCAAAGAGGCCAAGTTGCCCCATCTAACGCTAAAGACATTGGACCAATTAGATTGGAAATGCAAAACGTGGTTCAGAAATTTAAAGAAGACAAGGCTAGGCAGAAAGAGATAAGGCTAAAATAGGGAGAAAGAAGTAGTTTGCCATGGGATCCTAAACCAACCCTATTATTGAAGGTTCTTGCTCAAACCCTTTTGTTTGGGACCCCTTTATGTTCCTCCCATTCATGAAAACCGACCTAAAAAGAAGAAGAGCATTCAAAGTTTTCTTTCATGCTCCACTCCTGCCAATTCCTCTTAGCCAAGTGAGAGTCAGCCCACCTTAGATAACCATTGGAAGAAGCAATGCAAAGAATGTTATTTTGAATACATAGGTAGATGGTGGTATGATGCACATATCCCCTTCAATGTTGTATGCTCACCTCATTACCAACCAATGTGTGATTCCATTGTTGTTACCGATAATGGACTTCAAAGGCCATAGTATGCATGACTTGAGCAGATCTCTTTTGTAGAAAGATGTTGTGTCCATCATGTCAAATGTATGGAATGATGGAAAGAACCGTACCATAATAAATTTCCTTGTCTCTTGCCCACAAGGAACCATGTTTTTGAAATCAATTAATGCAGCTTATAAGGTGAAAAATGCAAACTAGTTATTTCAACTTTTGTATGAGGTTGTTGTGTCAGTGGGGGTGGCAAATGTTGTTCAAATCATCACAGATAATGCCTCTAACTGTGTTCTTGCTATAATATGTTAGAGAGTAAATACAAAACCATATTCTAGACACCATGTGTTGCATATTACATAGACCTCATGCTTGAGGATATAGGGAAACAAGATATGATCAAGAACATTGTAGATCGTTCCAAGAGCATTACAAAATACATCTACAACCATTCATTGGTGTTGAACCTAATGAGGAAAAACATTGAGGGCAAGGAGATTGTTAGGCCTACCATAAAAAGATTTGCAACAAACTTCCTCATGTTGCAATCTCACTTTTCCTAAGGACAACTTGAAAAAAATGTTTTCAAGTGATGAAAGGGATGCATCTTAGTGGAGCCGCAAACAAGATCAGAAAGGTGCCAAGAAGAAATTTTTTGAGAACTCGTTTTCCAAAAAAGCAACAGGGGTTGTGAATATTGTTGATCCCTTTGTTAAGGTGTTGTGGTTGGTGGATGGGGAAAAATTGGACATGGAATACATTTATGAGGCTATGGATGAGGCAAAGGAGAAAATAAAGGGACCATACAAGGATAGAGTATTTAAGTATGGGCCTCTCCGAGAGATCATTGATAAAAAAAAATGGAACAATCAACTCCATCACCCTATACATCCAATTGAGTATTTCCTAAACCAAGTTATCATTACAATGCTAAGTTTGGAGAAGATCAAACTGGTTAAAGATGGATTATGCAAATTCCTATAGCACATGGTTCTCGATGAGAGTCAGTAACTAGAAATACACCAACAAATCAGTGTTTTCTATAGATTCACGAGTACCTTTGGCAAAAACCTAGAAAAGATTGAAAGAGATGTGGACCAACTAGGTAATCAATTCCAAATTGTTTTAAGTTCAATTGTTTGAACTTTAAATACTTGAATTTTTAGCCAAAGTCACAATCTAATTTGTTGAATTAACTAAATTTGTCTTTGAAAGTCAAGATTTAATCATTTATCACATAACATTGGTGAGAGTCATTTGATAGCCAATGTCCTTAGCTACAAAAGTTTGCAATCCGGGTCCCGAGTCAAACTTGTTGCACTTCTAGGTGTGAGTGCAACCAATCTTTCTTTGAGCAGATTCACACAAAGAAGAGAAACCATTTGGAACAACAATGGTTAAATGATCTCACCTTCATGCAATGCAACCTTTAGCTACAACGCAACCAATTACTAAATAGAAGACATGATACAAACCCCATTTGTCTCGGATGATATTGATCCAACCTCAAAATGGGTAGAGGTGACTCACATGGTAGAGTTTGATCCTAATATTGATGACTTGGAGTGGATGGGCTTGGATGATGATCCACTAGTAGCACCAGGCATGGTAGACACTAGTCGTGCTACTACTAGTACAATTATAGATGTCCCTATAGAATCTGACAAGTTTGAGCCACAGGATGGCCCTGTAGCCCATGTCGAGGATCCCATTTTCAATAGTGGTGATGAGTTTGATGATTGATCATGTTGATTAGTGATATCAATATGTAGTAGGCTAGTAGTAGCTTGTAGCATGTTGTTTTGGGGACTCTAGAGGCCATTTAGATCCTTGTTGATTATATACTTTGTTTCCGATATGTATTACACTTGGTGCAATTTTTCTATATTCACCCTTACATGGTATATACATGAGCAGACTTTGCATATTTTGCCTCTAATGGTTTTCAATCATGGTTTGGATTCTTTAAAATATTATTTTCATTAAAAAAATTATATTTTATGTATTTTTTAATGAGCCTATTCATAAACTATAAACTGGTTCAATTCTGATCCAAGTCCCGTCAGACCCCCAATCAGTTCCAACTCTGATTCCAACAACTTCTCTATTCAACAATGTATTCCCCTTGTTTGCATGGCATCCTTCAAATTTTGTCACATGAAATCTTTTTTTTAAATTGATAAATAGTGTAAACAGCGTTGCAACAATTGAATTGCTTATTTCATGAAACATATTGTGTAACATTGAAATGTGATGTTAATGTAATGTAGTAATAATTTATGTAGCCCATAGTTAAATTTTAGTGTCAGTATCAAATATATTAGTCTAAAGTTTGTCATTGTACAAACATTACATTTGTAAATGAAACCAGTTATGAAAGAGGTTTGTTCAACTTTCTCCATAAATGTGGCCTCACATTCTGTCAGAAATCATCAAAGAGTATTCAATAGTCTTTTCTTACCTGAGTTTCCGCACTTGTTCCTCCAACAAGTTCCTAGAATGTTAAACTCTAAAGAAGCCAACCCTGACTTCAAAGTTTCAAGAGTGTTCAACACTCAAGAAGCCAGCCCTGACTTCCAATCTCAATCACATCAATTTTGGGTATCAAAGTCTTGCAATTTTTCTGAGAGACTACTACCCTGCATCAGGGGCACTTTTCTTTTCAGTCTTAATTTTCACTTTCCTATTCTCAAATTGCTCTGACCAAGCCTTCCTATTGGAAACATACAAATTCGTGTGCAAAATTTTAAGGCCGAACTAAAAAAGTCGGCTCAGCACAAGGGAGAAATTTTTTAAAGTGATCACACTGTTTAAATTTGGCGCATGCTCGTCTCGCAAAAATCAACCCAGCAGGAACTAAGATAAGTAAAAACTTGCTGACAGAATCCTAGAAGAGTAAGTGATCTGTAACAGAGAACATTGTAGCTCAAAGAAAAGAGGATTTAATGCCAAACGAAAATCTCAGGCCTGCTAGATTTCAAGATTCCAGAATAGGCAGAATGAAGAATGATTGTGAGACCAATGGTACATAATATAATTGATGTTTAATTTAAGACTTAGGTCAAAATGCCATATGCATTCCCTAGTTCTATTCACTGTTTTTTCTATTTCTCAATATTTATATAAATCTCTTGGATAAAGCATACAGACCCTGGTGACATTTAGTTGCAAGTTACCCACGTCATCAACATCAGCATTATTTACTTATATCTCATCATGAGAATATAAGACACCAAATTATTAGATAGTAGTTCAAAGAAATTGTGGTATTACTAGGAGATCCAATTAATTAACTGCTGTAATTTTTCACAACTTATGTTTCTAGGAAAAGAGTTACCAGACTCGTAACCATGTAACAATCACTAATGTATTAGTAGTAGAAAAGAGATCTCAGAAACTGATAACTAGCATTTCAACCATAGTATAAAATGCTAGACAACTACAAACCAACTGTGTCACAAGGAACATTACAAAAGTATGCCCCAAACTAGAAATCAAGTGCATTAATAGGTAAAGCACATAAGAAAGCATGTATTTCTGATTGAGGATAAATCCAAAAATTACAGACAAAGCCTTGACAAAAGATATTTTCATAAAGGAAAATGAAAATATGTCAGTTTAGCAAGAAAACAAACAAGGATAAAAGAGGGGTAACAATGATATAAGACATAGAATGAAGGAATGCAAGAATTATACTTTCTTTAACTGTGCCATACAGCCAGCACAACACTTCATCAGCAAAAGCCAGGCAGACACCACCCTGCACCCATAACAATTACAAAGTGATCAGCTCTTGATACAGAATTTGTAAAAAGTGCCAACACTTTTGAACATGCAAGATATGTTAATGTCAAATTATGACTCAATAATAAATAAGGTTAAAAAATCCAGAGTTTTGCAACTGAACTTTCATCTTATAGTTAACATAAATGTAATAGAACCTTGTTAAGCACACCTTTATCTCATAAATTGTAGCCAAAACCAACCTTTCTGCTGGAAACACATATAGGAAGCATTTCCGGAACAGTAATGGGATGGACAAGGTTGTGAAATGTCTAGAAGGCATTTCTTAGATGTTCATGTGCATTTTAGTATACAGAAATGATGTTTCTTTCACGTTTGTTATTTTCTAATTCAGCATCAGTGGATCCATGACTTATAACCTGGGGAAAAGGAGTTCATAACAAGCAATTCATGGACTCCAATCACAAATTTTGTTCAAGACTAATGCAGAAAATAGGCTCTGCACCAATAATTTTATGCAAAAGAAGCAAGATGAGAAAAGTATACCATATCCAGTATCCAGTCTCTGGAAATTTCTGAACCTCAAGATTTCCTGGATCTTAACATCGTGAATTTTCAGCCTTAGGGCTGTTATGAAATATAGAACAAACAGCAGCGGAAAGTGAACAATATTTCAATCCTTAACAACCCAATCTTCTAGGTGGTCCAAAGAGAAAAGGTACCAAAGTGTCTTGACAAGTTTCATCCCTCTGGGGCAATCTTATCATGCATAAACCAGATCTGAAAACTCTCATTCACAGCAGTAAAACAGCCCTTATCTTCTTCAATTACAATGTTAAATCACTTAACGTTTACTTTTAACTTATGTCAAATCAGCAAGACATATATAGTTGTAAAATACAAACCATGAAGAACATAAATGGCCGAAAATCAAATCCGTAATTTACACAAGTATTGGATAGCTGAAAACTTCACTAATATGCATAAGATGAAATAGTTGTACATACCATAGCCTTATCACAAGGCTTGTACAATCCACTAGCTCTCGAAAACCCTGGATAGAGAAAACCAAGAAAACCCTAACTTAACCAAAGAGCTCCAACATGCATAAATCACTCAAACAAGTCGTCCAAGGAAAGACATATCCTACTCTTCTTCTTCACCATATACACCCTAGGGTTTCATTTCAAAACCCTAATCACAATTCTCCAAGGGATGAAACCCTAACCCTAGACTTCAAAATGCTTCAAAAGATCAAGAAACCCTAGCAACTCCAAGAGAGAGAGACCAAGTACAAATGAAGATCAAAGAGAGAAGATGACTAGTGCATTCTTCTTGATCACATATCTAACACAAAAGTGATAAGAATAATGAGCTATAATGAATGATGATGGATTCTCTCCTTCCTCAATATATATGGGAGGTAAGGGAAGTCAGCGATAAATGTGGAGCCATGCCTTTACAAGCAACCTACAACAAACACTTGTAGTCCTAGATAAGTGAAGCACTTTTCCAAGGGTACACATGTCAAGCTCCAAGATGATGTCAATCACAATGAGGACTCCAACATTATATACCTACACTAAGCATCTACACCCCACTAAGCATCTACTGTAACATCCCCGGATCCTCGGATCGGGATATCGACTGCTAACTCTAGGGTTTGTAACTGCAAATCTGATGCACTGGGGTTTTTGGCTAAGTTTCAAAAGGTTTCTGGATGTGTTTTCTTGTGTTTAATAGTTTTATACAATGTGTTATCCCCTAGCCTGGGGATAACTAAGGAGATCGTGTCTCGAGCCCCACAGGTTCCAGAGTGTCGAGAACCGAATGACCTAAGCATAGCCCCAGAGGGCCCTGTTATCACCATTTAAATTTTGGTGTGAAATCGAAATTCCAGGGTTTAGCATGGTGCTAAACCGATTTGGAAGTTAGATAAATTTGGGGAAGTGCCAGAAAATGGCAAAAGAGATTAAATTTGGCGGAGGCGTTAAGCAACTCAGGCTCAAAAGGACGTAGATCACCATCTGCCAAGATCAACAGTTGGGAGAGATTTCGGAGTTTGAAACAGCGTGGAGGTTAAAATATCTAACTGGTCCCAAAATTTCAACCGTGGTTTCTCCGCAAAGCTACGTGGCATCTTCAGGTGTATTTCGGGGCGAAAAGCGGGTAGACTCAAAACCACCCTATCACACACCCGAAATCACGTGTTAAATGTAAATTAATTGGGTCTAATCCGAAGACTACACTTGACAATGAAACTTGACAGCGAATCAAATCGTCTCGAGAAACCCGCTCATGTACCATTCATCCGTGCAGTGCCAAATAAGCGTCACCAAATAACCGATTTAATACTCATCATTGGAAATCGATGGTCGAACGTGAGAGGCCGTTATCCCTATAAGGATTTTCGTCAGTAGCCAATGATTAGTATTTGATGGCAACTGTCACTCAAAACACGAGTGAAATTACTCTATTTTGGGTAATTGACGGTTTATTCCAGAACGAGATATCTGCAACTCGAAACGCTCGTCCAATTCATGTGCAGTTGAGGCAAATAGGCTCATGTTTCCTAACTAACTAGAGGGAGCCGAGGAAAAAGATTCAGCGATTTTCAACAAATCAGGGAGTTCGAAGAATATGACAGAATTATCAAATAAAAAGAGAGAAAGGCATACTGCACAAATCCTAACAACAAAATCTCGCACAAAATCTGTTGATGAGCTAGAATCAGGTGAAGGTATCAGGTTGAATCCTATTATGAAGGATTTGATCATCAATGGATATGCGGATGGATACAACACACAAGCTAGCGAGAGCAAAAGGAAAAAACGACGAAAGGAGGTGGCTAAAGTTGGAACAGTCAAGAAAGTTGAAGAAGACCAGCCTAGCTGGCTAGATATGTTAAAGGAAGAGATTAAAAACCTGAAATAAAATTGCAAGCTAAATTGAGTATATTTCAGGGAATCTTGTGATAATGCAGACAAGTGGCATTTAGGGTAAAGATCCCAGATATTTCGGTTTCTGTTTATAACTGTTTCCCTAGAAAGTAGGAGTTCGGTTTTTATAAGTTACTCCCTCTGTAACCAATGTCTATTTTTGGAATCTTGGAAAGAATGACCGTTTTTTGGTCTCCTATGTAATTTATCTATATATACTGTTAAAAAAGATAAGGGAATGGTTCGACTGACCGGAGAAGGGTCT
>JZKD02S1592975.1:0-10150 GCA_000966675.3 Picea glauca
AGAGACTTGATCCTATGTGACATATGTAACACATTTATTTTACACTTGATTTTAAATTGTGCTTCTCAACAAAATAATTCATTGTTTTTGACAAATTTTAAATGTCCCTCAAAATTGATATAAGAAGCACGACAATATAAACAATGGAAAGTAAATAATAACATTTGTTCAGTTTTACAGTGAACACCTCCATTGGTAATATCTTAACGCAAATTATCTCCAACTCTAGCGACCACCTCAAAAATAAAATTATGATTAAATTTTCTCAAATCATGTGTTTTGGAACATTTCAAAATTCAAACACAATTCAATTCTAGGAAATTTAATCACAATTACAGCTACCTATGAAAACCTTATACAAAAAACCAAATTTTCATTTTCACTAAACACATCAAACTATAGAAATTCTCCTCTTTGGGACCTCCATCTTAAACACTATGAACTAAACAACATGTATAACTTAACTTGTTGTTTCTCCTCTATGATTTCAAAGTCTTTTGTTCTAATAAATTCACTCCTTATAAAATGCACCAATGTTTACAGGAAAATTCAATGCCAATTAATATTCAAATTCATGAAAATTGAACTAGGGTAGCTAATGATGGTCACAAGTCATTCTAACTTCATCTCTAAATATTCACTCTAATTTACCTCTTACCATGTTTACTTTATTTTAAGTGTTGAGTCTCATCATCTCCCTAACCATGATTAGCCTTCTTTCAAGTGCAGCTATAAATGACAAGGGTCAATTGGGTCTAACGCAAGTGGTTGTATCATGGAGTGTTATACTCTCCACCCAAGTTTTATTCTCATAAGTGACATGAAAAAGTTTCAAGTTTTTACAAATCCAATTTACTCTAGATACCATCCTTAGAAAAGAAGTACCCAATGAATTTTCTCAAAAAATGCATTATGTGGAGAAGAAAAAAAACTATAAATGACAAGAAAATCTCAAGGTGGTTGATCCATAAATTAGATGTTTGTGTGGAAATGATCTTAGCCAATAAATATTAGAAACAAATGAGCTTTTGTGTACATTTGGATGTAAACAATCTTAGCCTTTAAATATTGTGAAAAGCAAGCTTGGACTACACTAACTAAACATCATTATACCAATAAGGAGAGAAAGCCTATAAGTAAAATTTTTTATTACAATTTATTTAAAAGGAGTTGGAGTAAGATAAATATTCAATGATTTGACCATTTTTTGGCTTTTTATTTTACTCTGATTTTGGTGACCCTCCTCCTTTGACACTTCTCCTTCAGATGGTGTTATGTCTCCTTCATTTATCCAAGATTTTTGTTAGCTCCACTTGGCATGTTGTCCCATCTATGCAGTGACCAAAACATCTATGACAAGGTGGTGTTTAGAGTCAATATCTAGTACACATATACTTCAATGCTCTAGCTAATCTAGTTGCTCCCCCTTCCCTCATTCCCCTTTCTCAAATTTTCCTCCCACGCACAATCTAATCCCTTATTCATTGGTTCATCCAAAAAAAAGTTCATTCAAACCTTGATTCATTGGTTCATTCAAATGCTCATTTACCTTGTTCGTTGGTTCAATCAAATGAAGGTCCATTAAAACATTCATTTGATGGTTCATTTAGTTCACCCCATTTGTTGTTTTATTCAAATGTGATTTCATCCTATTCATTGGTTCATTCAAATAGTGGTTAATTGGTCCATTCAAAGGCTCATGCATTTGGCCACCCAAACCTTCATTCTCCCCTACTCTGCATCCTCCATAGTACTAGTGATTTCATACTCCCATGCTTTACATTCTCCAAGCATGGAGAACCCTATTTTGATCCTCCTCAACCTTATTACATTGTTTCGATGTGATGCTCATTATTGTTAATGGTTACTTGTGGTTGCTTGATTTCATAGTCAAGTATGGATTAGTTTTCTCCAAGCTCTTCCAATGACTTATACAAATTGTTGTGTCTTGCTTTAGTATAGTTTTTTGTCAACCTTATGTTTTGGTTTTGATAGTGGATTAGTGTTACTGTGTGCTTCCATATATGAGTGTTAGTTTATGAAACACTACCAACAATATCAATATTAATAAGGTTTAGTATTTTGATCAACCATTGTTTATGATATCAATCTATGTTACCATTAACTAGTCCTCAACCCAAATTTGGTATCCACATATGGAATGNAGAGACTTGATCCTATGTGACATATGTAACACATTTATTTTACACTTGATTTTAAATTGTGCTTCTCAACAAAATAATTCATTGTTTTTGACAAATTTTAAATGTCCCTCAAAATTGATATAAGAAGCACGACAATATAAACAATGGAAAGTAAATAATAACATTTGTTCAGTTTTACAGTGAACACCTCCATTGGTAATATCTTAACGCAAATTATCTCCAACTCTAGCGACCACCTCAAAAATAAAATTATGATTAAATTTTCTCAAATCATGTGTTTTGGAACATTTCAAAATTCAAACACAATTCAATTCTAGGAAATTTAATCACAATTATAGCTACCTATGAAAACCTTATACAAAAAACCAAATTTTCATTTTCACTAAACACATCAAACTATAAAAATTCTCCTCTCCGAGACCTCCATCTTAAACACTATGAACTAAACAACATGTATAACTTAACTCGTTGTTGTTTCTCCTCTATGATTTCAAAGTCTTTTGTTCTAATAAATTCACTCCTTATAAAATGCACCAATGTTTACAGGAAAATTCAATGCCAATTAATATTCAAATTCATGAAAGTTGAATTAGGGTAGTTAATGATGGTCACAATTCATTCTAACTTCATCTCTAAATATTTACTCTAATTTACCTCTTACCATGTTTACTTTATTTTAAGTGTTGAGTCTGATCATCTCCCTAACCATGATTAGCCTTCTTTTGAGTGCAGCTATAAATGACAAGGGTCAATTGGGTCTAACACAAGTGGTTGTATCATGGAGTGTTATACTCTCCACCCAAGTTTTATTCTCATAAGTGACATGAAAAAGTTTCAAGTTTTTACAAATCCGATTTACTCTAGATACCATCCTTAAAAAAGAATTACCCAATGAATTTTCTCAAAAAATGCATTATGTGGAGAAGAAAAAAAACTATAAATGACAAGAAAATCTCAAGGCGGTTGATCCATAAATTAGATGTTTGTGTGGAAATGATCTTAGCCAATAAATATTAGAAACAAATGAGCTTTTGTGTACATTTGGATGTAAACAATCTTAGCCTTTAAATATTGTGAAAAGCAAGCTTGGACTACACTAACTAAACATCATTATACCAATAAGGAGAGAAAGCCTATAAGTAAAATTTTTTATTACAATTTATTTAAAAGGAGTTGGAGTAAGATAAATATTCAATGATTTGACCATTTTTTGGCTTTTTATTTTACTCTGATTTTGGTGACCCTCCTCCTTTGACACTTCTCCTTCAGATGGTGTTATGTCTCCTTCATTTATCCAAGATTTTTGTTAGCTCCACTTGGCATGTTGTCCCATCTATGCAGTGACCAAAACATCTATGACAAGGTGGTGTTTAGAGTCAATATCTAGTACACATATACTTCAATGCTCTAGCTAATCTAGTTGCTCCCCCTTCCCTCATTCCCCTTTCTCAAATTTTCCTCCCACGCACAATCTAATCCCTTATTCATTGGTTCATCCAAAAAAAAGTTCATTCAAACCTTGATTCATTGGTTCATTCAAATGCTCATTTACCTTGTTCGTTGGTTCAATCAAATGAAGGTCCATTAAAACATTCATTTGATGGTTCATTTAGTTCACCCCATTTGTTGTTTTATTCAAATGTGATTTCATCCTATTCATTGGTTCATTCAAATAGTGGTTAATTGGTCCATTCAAAGGCTCATGCATTTGGCCACCCAAACCTTCATTCTCCCCTACTCTGCATCCTCCATAGTACTAGTGATTTCATACTCCCATGCTTTACATTCTCCAAGCATGGAGAACCCTATTTTGATCCTCCTCAACCTTATTACATTGTTTCGATGTGATGCTCATTATTGTTAATGGTTACTTGTGGTTGCTTGATTTCATAGTCAAGTATGGATTAGTTTTCTCCAAGCTCTTCCAATGACTTATACAAATTGTTGTGTCTTGCTTTAGTATAGTTTTTTGTCAACCTTATGTTTTGGTTTTGATAGTGGATTAGTGTTACTGTGTGCTTCCATATATGAGTGTTAGTTTATGAAACACTACCAACAATATCAATATTAATAAGGTTTAGTATTTTGATCAACCATTGTTTATGATATCAATCTATGTTACCATTAACTAGTCCTCAACCCAAATTTGGTATCCACATATGGAATGGGCATGTTTGATGCATAAGAAGTCTTCCCATCAATATCATTTATTGTATATATTTTAACCTTAACCATTTGAAATTAAAAATAAGAATTTAAGGTCAATTTCCTACAATTTCTTAGTAGGGATATGCTTCAATTTAGTTTGGGAAAATGCACTCCATTTATATGACCTTGGGTAGTGGGATAAAAGCCCTAAATTTTTAGATTGCGTGATTTTGAGAGAGGGAGATTTGGGTGGTCGATTATAGGCATAAAATTATCATTTTACCATTCATCTTGCACTTGATTGGATTTGACACCCCGACCTTTGCAAAACTAGGTTCTATAGAAATTTTCAAATAATTGTTCACATGACATAGTAAGTAGTTGGATTTCAAAAAAAGGTAATACCCAGTTGTTGGTTCTCAAATTAGAGAATACCGATCTATAATGTCTCAACTTAGAGCATGGTCTCTAATTTTTTTTGTAAATTAATGCCCTTGTCTAGTTTGATCTAGTGAATTAGACATAGACCTCTTCTTTTCCAAAAGGGTTGAATACTAATGTTAATAGGAATTATATTGATTATTGTCCACAAAGAGCTTATCATTGAAATTGAATCTTTGATGCTACACTATCGTGTACCCAACTTGGAAAACATGTTACGAAGTCACACAAGTACTTTAACAAACACTTCTAGTTGAAGCTCTCGACAACCCAATATTAAATTATGATGTTATCCATTTACAAAATCTCACACAAACAACACATACCAGAAAACAATGTGCAAATATAGAATAATGGAAATTGACTTATCGCAAATAATTATTTTCACTTCACCACATAAACATAGTTAACAATTAACAACAAAAATATACATATGTGTGGTGTATCTATATTGTTGAATGGAGATAAGAAACAATAGTTTCTTAGATAACGATTTGAGAGTGGTTTTTCAAACTACAATAGATGTTGTGGATTGGGAGGCCGTGACTCCCAAGAAGGGCCCACATTAGCAATGCACATCTCCATGAGAACACTCCTCTCAATATCGAGTTTCATCTAGTTCCATATTTTAATATTTAGTTCAACTCTCGAGTTGTGTGCACTTAGTTAATTAGTCTTTCAATCTTCAAGCAATGTGCAAATAGTTAGAATTTTTTTTTTTTTTTATTTCTTTACAAAGTCTCACACAAACAATACATACCAAAAAGTGATGTGAAAATATAGATTTATGGAAATTGACTCATTGCATGTAATTATTTTCACTTCACCACATAAAAATAGTTAACAACTAATAACAAAAATTACATATATGTGGTGTACCTGTGGTGTAACTGTACCTATATTGTTGAATGGATATGAGTAGCAATCGCTTCATAAATAAGGATTTGAGAGTGGTTTTCCAAACTACAATAGATTATGTAGATCAGGAGGGCATGAATCCCAAGAAGGGACCACACCAACACCACACATCTCCATGGGAATGCTTCTTTAGATCTCAAGATTTAGTTAGTTCCATATTTTATTATTTATTTCATCTCTTGAGTTGTGTGCACTTAGTTAATTAGAATTTCAGTCTTCGATCCATGTGCAAATAGATAGACACTTAAATTTATTGATTTTTTTAATGTTTGGTGGACCTATTGTAAATTTATAAAAAGAGGCTTTAGCTAGTTGAACAAGTGTTGCATGGTAGCGTAGTCCCTGCCGGGTTGAATTGGGAATAAATGCACATGGATGGGGAAAAAGTAGCGGAGGTAGATGGAAACTGCAATAGAGATGTGGCAAGCAGCATGAAGCACGGGTGGTATCCATGCAGTAAATGATAGGTGACCCCTAGAGTCCCATTTATTTTTTGAAACTATATAATCTATTTATCTATGTTCAAATTTTTTGTCTACACAAAAAAAGTTATATTAAAATTAAATAAACACAATTTATTGACATTCAGCATAGTGGAAGATAAAAATCTATGAGGACATATATATAAAAGGAGATAAAAAACAGTTTTGAAATTAAATAAACACAATTTCTTGACATTCAACATAGTGGAAGATAAAAATTTATGAGGACACATATATAAAAGGAGATAAAAAAACAATTTTATTTGAAATATATCAAAAAATAATATTCTCTGTTACATATTCCTGGAAATTTAAATGTGTTTGTCATATAGAATGGGATTGCGGCTCCCGCGGACCATAAGAGAAATATGTACAAGAAATAGGACTGCGGAAAGAAGAAGTGGGTGACGGTAGAGTGTAATACCTGAAAAGAATAAATTGAAAGGTATCAGTCTTTGGCTAGACATTTCTATTTAAAAAAGTGGAATAACTGGATTGATAAAGAAAGCATGATGTGATCAGTATAGACTTACAGTGATGGTACATATCACCCCTTTTTCTATTTTCTTGTTGATTCCTTTTTATTGTTGTCGTCGACGACTACTGGAATCGTGGCAACTACATGTTGCCTTCCGTCGGTGACCTGCTTCAATTCCCTCTTGATCCATTCTTCAATGTAGCTTCTCAAGGGGGTGACATTGATCTCATTCGAGATTTTTATGTTGAAAAGTTCATTTTCTAATTCCCTTAAATCGATAGAAAGATTACGCGGAGCCTGATCAATGTTTTCATTATGTACCGAATAGTTGACTAACCAGTTGTCGATGTCATCTTCGCCATATTCAAGGATGTTGTAAAACTTTTCCAAAGACAACGCCTTAAAAATATCAACCTGTTATCGAAGGATTTCTTAGTTAAGAGAAAGGAGTTGATGATTAAGTTGGCGTCTTGGAATTCGTTGGTCCTTTCGACTAAGTCTATTTTGGTCATCTTTGTGAATAATTTTTCTTTCTTTGATACATCTTGTTCACATGATTGGACAATGAGATACAGGTTCCTAACTTTTTCTTTCCAGCATGCATTTAATTGAGTGATTTGGTTTTTGGATGGGAGATCTTGATGTCTTCTTCTCATTTCTGTCATGTTGTTGACAATGGTGCCAAAAGGAAGGACTATGTCTAAATAGAAATGTTCTTCATTTTTTAACTCCTCCTGCAAATGTTCGAGCAAATTATCTTCCCTCGTTCCAGGGGAAGCCATGGTTTGTGATGTTTCCCATGACTTAGTAATCAGGTCCATTATTTTCTTGATATTATTCTCCACATATCCTCTACATGATGCGAGGAGGCTAGAGTATCCTTTTAAATTGGTTGCAGTGGTGGCAGGCATGACTATTGCTAAAGGACTGGCAAGCAATGGCATAGGAATCAAAGCTTCTTCCAATTCTTTGAACCGATCCTTCAGTATGCCATTATTGGCCTCAATGCCTCCAATGGAATCATCAAGAGCATCTCCAGTCGCTATGTGAAGTCGATAGATTTGGGACAGCCGCATGTTAGCAAGGTTAACCTTTGAACGAGATTTTTCTTCCTTATTTTTTACACCTTTTTTTTCAATAATTAATGTTTTGAACTGGCTTTCAAAAACAATGCTCTGGAACACAAAGGATTCATCTTCGTCAAAGTTTTCGGTATCATCTATGTCCATTGGGTGAATATGCTGGATTATGTCTTCGGGGTGATCAAGGTTGAAAAATACACTATCCAGATTAGGCTCGAGTTCCATGTTCTCATTCTCAATTCGGGCTCTTCAGCTTGTCCCACAATTTTTTTTCTCTTCTTGTCCACGAGAAGCTTGTGAGAACTATAAATTTTAGGGTGAGGAGGATCATTATCTCCTCCTCTGTTTGAATAATTCTGAGTTTCTTTGTTGTTGTGGTGGGCCATTGGAGTGATGCTCCGGGATGTCGTACTTTTGGGAGTGCTATCTGTCGATTGAACACTCTTCTCACCGAGGCCTTTTCCTTGTTGCTTGTACAATTCAGTGGTGCTTTGCAGTGTGTCTAGATCATTGGCATTAGAAGAAGGAGCATTGTCGTCAGTGTCTTTCTTTTTGGTCAGGTGTTTTTTGAAGAAAGAATTGTCGAATCCAAGTGTTTGTAAATGTTCTAAAAAAAATTTATTAGGGTCGAACCCTCTTAGGATTTCAGCATATCTTAGGTTCAAGTTGCTGAAATGGGCTGCGAATTTGTCAATTTTGTTGACGTTCCTCAACACGAAGTCCCCGACTTTTCAAGGCAAAGGAATGCACTGGTTTTTTCTCTTCTCTTGGAATAGATGCAACCAGTAGTTGTATTGCCTTGCTATTTATGTAACAAACATTATGTCCATAATGTGACATGAAAGGAGAGAAGGGTTTTCCCTAGAGCCAAAAATCCTTATCACAGTGTAATTATCCATATGTTCAAGTGCCCCCTTCCTGTCCAAAAACCTGGTTGCCTGGTTAGATATGCGTGGAGCATCTTCTCCTAACAACAAAACTTTGAAAACATACACAAAGCCATTAAAAACCTCATAAAAATAGTGGGAGGCCTTGTGCTTCCACAAGGCCTAGTACCAAAACGTTACTGGGCCGAATTCCCAGTTTACCTTCTTGGACAAAGGCAGTTTTGGAAACTGGTAGCAATGCGCTATCGCAAAAACCAAGTAGGATGACATAAAAAAAATTGCCTTTTTGAAGCTTGACAATTGGGAACAAATTTCATGGGAAATTAGCTTGCCCCAATAAAAAATGGCTTGTTCCTTGACTGTGAAATACAAAATATAAAGAGCCATGCGAGAAATAGTTGTTGTGGAATCCTGTCCCGCTATTCTTGTAAACAACCAGGCAATTTCCCAGAATGGATTTCTAAATGAACTAACTTGCAAGCTTGTGACATCTTCAGTAACTTCCATCGGGTCTTCCAAGAAATTGGGCAAGAGGTCCAACCCGTTACTATGCTTTCTTAGGAACTGCTTGGAATCTTCTCCTTTGAACGTCAATGTTGGCTTCGACAATCTTAACATCTGGCGAAAAACCTGAGGTGACAAATAAATAGAAGAGTGGTCCCGCAGTGGAATAATTATTTGGTCTGAAATATATTTATTGGCGCACCAAGAGACCAAATCCTTACAGTCAAAAAATTCAGTGACACAGCCTGCACGAGAAATGCCAGAGGTCCAAATTACTTCGTTCTGGGCGGCAGGGGATGAGTAAAAAGAATATGCCCTGAACCACTGTAAGTTCTGGTCCTCGTGCCTGAAGATGTTCATTGAATCTCCATAGAACTGCTGTCGAGATGATGTCATAGGTTTATGAGAACGTTTGTTTTCTCTAGACGATGGTTGAAATGAACAGTTGGAGGCGATAATATAACCCTCTGCAAATGTTGGTTCAATGCTTATGAATGAGAATGCTCCTCGAGCCTTTCGCTCATTAATGACAATCTCTATGGGTGTTGCATGATGAGATATTAGCAGTAAAGCTTACTTATTGCATATTTAGAAGTACGAATGTGGCGGGTCGATGAAGATAAATTAAGGATTGGAGGTTTTTTGAATGTGCCAACCCGACGACGTGCGAACGACATTCCATGATTTTGAAATCAACACTCGAAAGGGATAATATAACCCTCCACAAATATTGGTTTAATGTTTATTAATAGGAGATCTCCTCAAGCCTTTTGCTCATTAATGACAATCTATATGGTTCCTGCGCGATGAGCTTTTAGAATTAAATCTCACTAATTGCATATTTAGAAAAAAGATATATATATATATATATATATATAAACATTTTTTTTATTATAGACAAGTGCGAAGGTGACGGGGACGGGGAAGAGAAAGCAAGGAATGGAAAGGTATGAAAAGCGGTCGGACGAGATTCAAAATAGGGTTACGGGGGATACTCAGGAGAGGTGAATGTCCGACGGTCAAATTTTATGTCTCAGAATTTTTT
>JZKD02S1592977.1:0-10150 GCA_000966675.3 Picea glauca
TCATTGTCTTCACTTTTGATTTGCCAAGATTATATATTATGCCATTATTGTGACCACTGGTATATTTCAAGAGGTTGTATACAAAGAACTTATAGTTTTATTGGAATATTAACCACTTGAGTAGGGTTTCACATATACTATTAAATATTAATTTTATTCTAGGTTGAGAGTTCAGGGAAAGCAACCCAGGTCTCTTTTTTTCTCACACAATATATAGTAAGAAGATAGTTTCCTCTACTCATTTTCACATTGAGTCATCCACATCTTACAATAGATTAATTAGGGTGAGAAGAGAAAGACCATAAAATTCCATTTCTATATCTCGTAGTAGGATATTTACCCCAATCCAAAAAGCTCATCCAAGGGAAGATTAATCTTCATAAAGAAGCTTGTACCACAAGCCTATTCTCTGTCAAATAGTTTATATAAAGAGTAAATGTATATTTTTTTATACACCGAGGGAGCATATTGTTGTTTAGGAATTGAAGTAGAGTTAAGTAACATATTTGGCATATCAAGGCTTATGGATATAGAATCCTCAAATAAGGCATACATTACTAGAAACATACTTAGTGGTAGCTAAACTTGGAACAACAAAGTACCCATACTAAATTAATGTTCATAAAAAACCTTGTACCACAAGCCTATTATCTATCAAATGGTTTATATAAAGAGTAAATGTATAATTGTTTATAGACCAAGGGAGCATATTGTTGTTAAGTAATTGAGGTATAATTAAGTAACATGTTATGCATATCAATGATTATGGATGTAGAATCCTAAGGCATACAATGATAGAAGCATACTTAGTGATATATCAAATTGGAACAATAGAGTGTCCCTACTAAACTTCTAATGTCATTAACTCATAATTATTGGACTCTAATGATTTTTCTAATCTTGAATTATTGTTTTCCCAACAACAACACTAACCCCATTGTTTTCCCAACATGTAATGTTCCTGAGCCGATTTTTTTGCTCAGAACACTAACTGTTTATTGTTTGTTATGTTTGTTCATGTTTTTGCAAGTGTATCCATAAAGATGTGCATTTGGATTATTCAATGTTGATTGACCAATAGATATGAAGCATACAATCATAAAAAAGAGAATAGATATAATAACACCAGTAGAGAATCAACAATGTCATATCTGACCTTTATTTAGATAGTAAGGAGATCTCGTATACAAGAGATCTGTAGATCTGGAACAAATCTCCAATAATAACAAAATGGGCTGCCAACCAATACAATAAGAAGAACAATAGAAAGATAAATTCCTCCCAAAGGATGTAAGAGAAGGGATCCAAGCATAGAAAGGCCACCAACAAGAAAAATCTGGCTGAAGATAGAAGAACCTAGTCAATACACTGCCAAACCTCTCCAACTAGTTGAGTTGAGCCCTGCTTTGGATGCTGCCAAACCCTCAAGTTCTAGCCCACCCTTTCCTAACCTCCAAATCATTCCAAACTCACCCGAAATGTAGATCGGGCTGATAGAAACCTTCGAACCAAGTCTCAAGAAAATCTAAGAAATGTTGCTCCTCCAACTAGACAATCCCTAAACTGGGTTGTCCCCTCCCTGGTTTGATAAAGTCAAAGAGGGTACGTTCTCCCCTCTAGGAACCTCCAAATACCACCAAACTCTGCCTGATCATAGATCGATCCATTTCTAGCAAGATGATGAAGTATCAAGCCAATCTATGAAGATTTGAGCCTCCAAACACTGAAAACCGCTTTCTGCAATGCACCCTCCCTCTCTCCAATTAGTTCCAAGATCACATAGATAAAATACAAGGATAAATCCTTTAGAATATACCAAGAATGATGCCAAGGCACCTACAAAGAGAACCCAAATGTTACTTTTCCAAAATACCTCTTCCTTCCTCCATATCGAACCAATATGTCTAAGATGGTGCGCCCCCTAGCCAGAAAATCCCCTGGGTTGCACCCTAGCCTGGAAAATGCCTATAGAACCAACCTGCAACACTATAGAATGGTGTGGGAGGATTATTTCACCTCTAGGACCAATCTTGGATCAAGGAAGGTGGGATATTTCACCACCGAGTTGATCTCCAGGGTTTTAGACTCAAAACCCTCAAAACTGATTGTGCTCAAGAGCTCCAATGCAAATAAGACAATAATCCATAATTCCTAAGGAGTGTGCCCTGCCCTTTCCTTTATAGCTCCAATATAATCCTCCATTGAGTTAGTTTACCCCTAGGGTCAACTCTTAACCCAACTCATCTTTTTATTTTTCTTCGTTGAGTTACCATTTTCCACAAAGTCAACTTAACTTTAGAATATTATGTTTTCTAGTTGACTTTGTCCCCAATATTACTGATACTATAGTCTAGTGGGGAAATATAGACTACTGAGTCTCTCCAACCCTCTTCATCAAGAGGTGGGGGACATTATAGTCTCCCCTGCTAGAAATTTCTTGCCCACAATCAATTCTGAACCTGCCTCTTGGATCAACTGCTCCCCTTCCCACGTGGCATCCTCCATAGGTAGATTCTTCCACTTAACCAAATATTCTATGATGGTTCTTTTCCTTAGATTCCTCTCATTTCCTTCAAGTATCTCCTCTAGTATCAACACCAACTTTCCTTCTTCATCCATGGGTGGTAATTCCTCAATAGGAGTGATATGCTTGCCGATGGCCCTCTTCAAACAGGAAACATGAAAAACATCATGCAATTTTCTTTCCTATGGTAGATCCAACTCATAAGCCATGAATCCTACCCTCCTGCTGACTCTATATGGACCAAACAAATGAGGTTGGAGCTTCTCTACACCACTTCTCTTAATAGATTCTTGTCGGTACGGTTGGAGACTCAAATAAACCAAGTCGTCGACCTCAAAGGTGCGCTCAACTATGTTCTTGTCTTCCTATACCTTTTGTTGATTATCTTCCCTCTGTAGGTGATCCTTCAATTCTTTGAGGATGTCCTGACTCTGCTGAATCCAGTCCTAGACCATGGGAGCCCTACTGTCTTCGAAGGAAATCTCTACAAAGGAGAGAAGGTCATATCTATATAAGGCTCTAAATGTAGGCATATCAATGGACATATGATGAGTGGTGTTGTAACCATATTCCCTCAAGTGAACCCATTTGACCCATGGTTTTTTATGTCCCACCACATAATTTCTGAGGTAGCCTTCAACCCATTTGTTGACTATCTCTATCTGGCCATCCATCTATGGGTGATAAATGGTACTAGGTGTCATGGTTGTACCTACTATATTGAAGATCTCCTGCCAGAAAGTGCTCATGAAACTACTATCACTGTCACTCACTATGGTTTTGGGCAACCCATGCAATCTGAAAACTTCCCTAAAGAATAGGTCTGCAACCTGTGCTGCACTGAAATCTATGGCAATGGAAAAAAAGTGTGCAAACTTCAACAACCTGTCCACCACTACAAAAATGCAGTCCTTTCCTTGAACCTTGGGAAAACCTATGATGAAATCCATGGATATGCTCTCCCACGTTTGCTCCAGAACGGGAAGTGGTTGTAGTAGTCTGACTGGGTGAGCTTGTTCATTTTTGTTGGCCTGGAAAGTACTGCACTCCTTGATGTGGCTCATCAAATATTTTTTTAAACCCTTCCAAGAAAACCTCTCCCATACTTGTCTGTATGTCTTGATGAACCCTTGGTGCCCTGGCACTGGTGAATCGTGGCACGCCTGTAACACCTTGGTCTTGAAGGTTGATTCAGGAACCAATAAAATTCGGCCCTTGTAGTATATGATATCATCCATAATCCATAAATTATCATCTATCACCAGCCCATCCCTCACTTCACAAGAAAAAAATTTCTTCGAATATTCCACCAAGAGGTGGGCCTTCCAATCCACTGAAATATCGGTCATGGCATGAACTAATGGTCTTTTGGACAAAGCATCTTCTACCGAATTATTCTTCCCTTTGAAAAATTCTATATTGAAGTCATATGCTTGGATTTTGCTCACCCACTTTTTCTTCCTTTCATTCAAGTCCTTCTGGTCTAGGAAGCACTTGTGGTTGTTGTGATCTATCCTTACTACAAATTTTTCCCCAACTAAATATTTCTTGAAATTAGCCAATGCATGCATGATGGCTAGCATTTATTTGTCATAGATGGTGTAGAGGACCTCAGGACCTCTGAACTTTCAGATTTTATAAACAATTGGGTGCCTTCTTTGCATAAGTATGGCTCCAATTCCTTCCTCTGATGCATCACACTCCACTGTGAAGGGTTGTATGAAATCTAGTAGGGCCAATACCGGGCATGTACTCATCACTTTCTTCATTTTTTCAAAGGTGGCTTGTGCTTGTGGGTTCCATTTGAAGGCCCCTTGCTTGGTCAGATCGGTCAAATGTGCACAAAGTTGGGAAAAACCTTTGACAAACCTCCTCTAATAGCAACAAATGCCCCAAAACCCATTTAACTCAGTGAGTGTTTTCAGTGTGGGCCAGTCGATGATGGATTGCATATTTTCTTGATGCACCTGTACCCCTTTCACTCCAATAATGTGTCCTAAATAAAGGACCTCTATCATCCCAAATTCACATTTGGACTCCTTAGCATATAAGGATTGCTCCTCCATAGTAGTCAAAATCTGTTCCACATGTCGAAGGTGCTCCTCCCAAGTCTTGCTATAGATCGATAAATCATCAAAAAAGACTAATAAGAATTTCCTTAGCTTCTTGTTGAACAAATTCTTCATGCACAATTGGAAGGTGGTTGGTGCATTAGTCAGCCCAAAAGGAATAACTAGAAAATGATAATTCCCATAGTGACACCGAAAAGTAGTATTGGAAATATCTCACTCCCTTATCTTTATCCGGTGATAGCCAGAGCACAACTCCATCTTTGTGAAATATACTGCCCCATGGAGCTCATCCAATAGATCATCAATCTATGGGATGGGATATCTATTTTTTATTGTCTTCTTGTTTAGAGCTTTGTAGTCAATGCACATGCACATTGTTCCATATTTCTTCTTCACCAACACTACTGAAGATGAAAAGGGACTAGAGCTCGGCCGGATATGACCCATATCCAACAACTCCTTAATTGCCTTTTCAATTTCATCCTTGTATTGTTTGGGGTTCCTATAGGGAGGGGTGATGACAGGTTTCACACCCTCATCCAACTCTATGATGTGCTCAAACCCCCTATCTGGTGGTTCCCCTGGTGGTATAGTCTCAAAGACCTTGTTGTGCCTATCCATGATTTTCTTGATCTCTGGTGAGTAGTGTGTTTCCCCCTTTTTATCTACTCTGACTAAAATTCTGCATTCTGCTACATAAGTGATGTCTTCCCTCTGGAATATGGACTCCATGCACTTTACTATCACCACCCTTGGTGTATTTCCTGTCATACCTCTAAGAACCATCTTTTTCCCTATTTCTTCTTTGAAAGACATTTCCATGGTTTTGTAATTTGTGGTGATTGGCCCCAATGCACTAAGACACTATACTCCTAGGATGATGTTGGTGTCTGGAATATCCATTACATAGAAATAATCTGCCAAATAATGTCTTCCCAAAGTAAGTTTCATCCATGGGATGTACCTATAACAAGGCATGGTGCATCCACTTGCTACCTCCACACAAAATCCATCAAATTCCACTGTCAGTATGTGGCTTCTTTACATTAATGTTGAGTCAATGAAGTTGTGTGAGGCACCTCCATCAATGAGAACTGACACCTTCTGCCCCTGTAGCACTCCTCTCATCCTGAAGCTGTTGAATTTAGGTACCCCAGTGATGGATGCAATGGTCACCTTCTCATCCATTGTAGGGCTATGAATAACATCCTCCTCTTTTGTCTATCTTGGATTTTTAGCCTCCATGTTCTGTAGGTGGTTGAAATCTTCATCCTCCTCATCATCCGAGATCACCTCAATGTAGTGGGAATTTCCCTTACCCATGCACTTGTGTGTTGGGTGCCATGGTTCCTTGCAGGTGAAACACAACTGCTTCCTCCTCAATTCCGTCCTAGTGGGCTCATCCATTATTCCCCTTCCTTGGTCAAACCCCCTTGGGTCTCTTCCTCCTTGGTTCATAGGAGGTCTTTTCTCTCTACCCACTTGATTGGGAGGTCTACGGGTGAATCTCGTCTTAGCTGCTAAACCTAAGTCTCTGGTCTTCCATATGGCATCATGAAAGATGTTAGTCTTAAAGGCCTTGATCCAACCCCTCAAGGGTTCCATCAACCCTTCTATGAAAAGAATCATAAGTCTCGCTTGAGACAGATCCTGTACCATCACTGCTAGCCTCTAGAAATCTTCTATGTAATCCTCTGGTAATCATGTCTATCTGAGCTATGTGAGCTCCCTAAAAGGTAGCTCAAGATCCCCCTGGTCAAATCTATCAATGAGCCTCTATGTGAACTCTGTGTAGGATGTAATTTGATTGTGACCCAATGTGGTCAACCCATGGTAACACCATTCATGAGCCTTTCTATCTAAGTACATGGTGGAAAATTTGATGGAATCCATATCTCTCATGGGGTTAAGTTGTAAGTAGGTATCCAAATTTTTTACCCATGCTTGCGTTGTCACCTTAGCAGATCCATCAAAATAAGGGATTTCTATTTTTCCTGCTCTATGCTCCAGTTCATAGTTGGGCATTTGATATTGTTTCGGTTTTCCCTGGAATTTGATCCCGCAATACTAATCTAGCATGAATTGCCTTTGAAACCCTGCACTTAAGGTAGATACTCCCTGACATACTGCTCAAAATGATCCTTAATCTCATCCTCATAGTTGTGTTGTGGCTGAGTATTCAAGAATGTAGGTAGACATGGCCTAGGGGTGGTCCTGTTGTATGTCTATCCCTAAGGTGCACCTCCTACATATCTCTTTCCCTCAGTGTGATAATGGGGGTTGTGCTCCTGCTGAGGTCTAGCCCCTCCATGAGATCTACTAGCCTCTCTATTGGCATAATCTTCTGGACCCTTCCTTACATGAGTCATCTGCATCAAGATTTGTGAAAACCTATCATGGCTTTCATTTACCTTTCTCAGAGTCTCTGTCATTTCCACGTGTCCCTTGCATACTATTTATTTTTTCTCCTCTATATGATGCACAAGGGTGATCCGTGTCACGTTTATGGAGTGTTGCAACTCCTTAGCGAACCCTACTATAATCTATGGCTCATTGTCCTCACCTAATCCTTCCATTAAGGTCTTTGTCTCACCTGTCTTCTTCCTGTGTCTACCCATGTAAATGCCACAGAACTTATGCATGCGCTAACCCCCACTGGCTAGGAGGATCAATTCTATGATACCATTGTAATGTTCCTAATCCAATGTTTTTTCTTAGAACACTAACTATTTACTGTTTTTTATGTTTGTTCATGTGTTTTCAGGTGTATCCATAACGATGTGAATTTGGATTATTCAATGTTGATTGACCAATAGATATCAAGCATACAATCATAAACAAGAAAAGATATATATATTAACACTAGTAGATAATCAACAATTTCATATAAGACCTTTATTTAGATAGTAAGGAGATCCCGTATACAAGAGATGTGCATATCTGGAAGAAATCCCCAATAATAAAAAAATGGGTTGTTGATTGATATAATAAGAAGAACAATACAAAGATAAATGCCTCCCAAAGGCTGTAAGAGAAGGGATCCAAGCCTCCAAAGGCCACTAGCAAGAAAACTCTGACTGAATATAGAAGAACCTAGCACTGCCAAACCTCTCCAACTAGATGAGTTGCGCCTTGCTCTGGATGTTACCAAACCCTCAAGCTTCGACCCACCCTTTACTAACCTCCAAATCCTTCCAAACTCACTCGGAATGTAGATAGGGCTGATAGAAACCTCCAAACCAAGTCTCAAGCAAATCTAAGAAGTGTTGCACCTCCAACTAGACAATCTCTAAACTGGATTGTGCTCTCCCTAGTTTGATAAAGTCAAAGAGGGTACGTTCTCCCCTATAGGAACCTATAAACACTGCCAAGCTCTACCTGATAATAGATCGGGCCGCTGCTACCAAGATGATGAAGTCTCAAGACAATCTATGAATATTTGAGCCTCCAAACAATGAAAACCACTTTTTACAACACGCCTTCCTTCTCTCCAATTCATGCCAAGCTCACAGAAATAAAATGCAATGATAAAATCCTTCGAAATAGACCAAGAATGATTCCAGGGACCCTACAAAGAGAACCCAGATGTTACTATTCCAAAATACCTCCTCCTTCCTCCATATCAAAACAATATCTCCAAGATGGTGTGCCCCCTAACTAGAAACCCCCTTGGGTTGCGCCCTAGCCTGAAAACTGCCTGTAGAACCAACCTGCAACACATTAGAATGGTGTGGGAGGAGTATTTCACTTCTGGGACCAAGCCTAGATGAAGGAAGGTGGGATATTTAACCACCAAGTTGATATCTAGGGTTTTAGACTCAAAGCCCTCAAAACTGATTGTTCTCAAGAGATCCAATGTAAATAAGATAATAATCCATAATTCCTAAGGAGTGCCCCCTACCCTTTCCTTTATAGCTCCAATATATTCCTCTTTTGAGTTAGTTTACCCCTAGGATTAACTCTTAACCTAACTCATCTTTTCCTTTTTCTTCATTGAGTTACCCTTTTTTCCTCAAAGTCAACTTAACTTTAGAATATTATGTTTTCTGGTTGAATTTGTCCCCGATATGCTTGAGAATATAGTCTAGTGGGGAAATCTAGACTACTGAGTCTCTTAGTAACGATCCCGTCATTACGACCATGGGCGAAGCAAAAGTGCAATTTTTTTTTTGTTAAAAGGGAAGAAGGTGATGACGACAACAATAATTACACCATTGACGATGAACATAAGTAAGCAGTCCAGGCAACAGGCAACTATGACTCCATGCACTAGAACAAAGGCAACTGGGAAAAAAATGCATAGAACAACAAGGAGGGATGACTACCCACCCGACGCAAACAAGACAACCTACAAGCTAAGAGACAACATCTCCCTCTCGACTCCATGACCTTGACGAACAAGACTAGAACCTCAAGGCACGTGTACCAAACGCATGAAGGCATTCCACCCATGCACCAAAATAAAATTAAAATGCACGACAACAGTCTCACCGAATGCACCAACTCCGACCAAGTTCTCATTTTCCGCTAGCCAATAGGGCGTACCATGATCCCCTCATCAGGAATCATGTCGTCCCTAGGTGATAGACGCATCAATAACCTTGGCACAACACATCCTATCTGGACCTAGGACTCTAGATAAATCCGACATGCTAGGATGAAATAACTAACAAGGAGACTACACCCACACCCCAAGCAATGAGTCTTCAAGACACAGATGACGTCAACAAGAAAACGCAAGTTGTTACACAACTTTGCAAACAACCCAACCCATTCATCTAGTCTGACGTGGATAATTAAAAATTTAATTTATCATTAATTTCACTCTAATGTAGCAATTTTAACTTACCTTTTAGTCAAGACTCGCCAATCTCATTGAATCATTAATTACAAATTAATTTGGGCCATTCTAAATTAATCCAAAAATTACAATCTTACTAGCAATTGACACCATATAACAACATTAACCATATCAATGCAGAATGCTACAATGAAATGCTTATCAACACCTTAAATTACAACCTGTTGTCTATCTATACTAACCGTACCAAAATGACAGTTGTCTATTAACATTAAAAAGAATCTGCTAAGAAGTGATAATGCCATTAAAGTCATATACATTCAGTGAGAAACTAAATCCATATACATATAATGAGATTTACTACCATATGCATTTAATGAGATTTACTACCATAGGTATTTAATGAGAGTTATTTCCATATGCATTTAATGAGATTTTCTGCCATATGCATTTAATGAGTTTTAACGCCTTATTCATCTAAAGAGATTTAATTTCCATAGGCCTGATCATAATTAATGTTATTCAGAGCCATTCACTATAGTCGATGCCATTGCTAAATATATCCTATAAAAATACTTATTACTTCTACTTAAAATGGAGGGAAGTTGTCCAAAACCAACCAGGGGTGATTTTAAGAGCCCCCCCTAAATTTATATGTATAATAAATGGGCGAATCCCCATGATACATAGGAAAAATTGAGGGCTATTTTATCAATAATATAAAATGTATATATAATTTTTTGGCGAATATTT
>JZKD02S1592978.1:0-10150 GCA_000966675.3 Picea glauca
TCTTCTTGTGAGTAACAATGCATGATATTTTTTATCGTGCATAGCTCACCCCCACTTTGTAATGAATTATCTTAGCATAATAAAATGGTTCTAGTCTTTTAAGTTCTAGTTTATTTTCTTATATGCTCTATGCAATGGATGTTTGGATCATTTTCATGAATTCTAGATTGTGGTATGAAAGCTACAGCAATCTCCATCTTGCTAGCTGATTTCCTCTCACTAACAGGTCACTCCTACTCCAACGTTTTATCCTTTGCTTGGGTGAATTTAGAGACCCCTCGGAGAATTTACCTACCCATGGGCATTTTGTTTACTGCTTGGGCGAATTTAAAGACCCTCGGACGTTTTTGTGTGATGTCAAGTGCCTAAACTCGCCCTTGGTCATTTTTATCTAATGTTGAGTGCCTAAACTCACCCCTGGTCATTTTTATTTGATGTCGAGTGTCTAAAATTTCCCTGGGCGTTTTTCTCCATTGTTGAGCTACAAAATCCGTCCATAGAACATTTACTTCATTGTTAGTTGACTTAATTCACCCCCTAGTCATTTTTCTCCATTGTTGGGTGACTAAATCCATCCAATAGGCATTTCCTTCATTGTGAGTGTTGGACACATAGATCACTATGTAATGAGTGATAAGCTTGAGCCTTCCTAGAAACACAGTTTGGGAGCTTAGTTGGCATCAGTCTGGCGATCACAATCAATGCAAACCAAGCAATAAACAAACCAAAGAACAAAGAACAAAATATAAATTCCACAAAGATTTTGTGTTGATGAAATGGATAGGCCATAAGCCATAATCCCACCATTTACGAATCATTCATCATGGGATATGATTTCCTATTTTCCCACATTCACCATGGGATATGATCTCCTATCCCTCTAACCTATATAATAGAGGTGAAGAAGGCTTAATTATAAGGTGTGTGTGTGCTACTTAAGAGTTTTATGGATACCATGTGAACTCCATACTTGAGTGTTCTCTGTGGATAAGGTTTTACCACATAAATTTATTTCCTCCTCTCTTTTGTTTGTTAGATATATTTTCTTGGTTTAATGCTTTCCATAGGATTTTAGATAGGATAGATCTATGGTTATATATTTATGCATATGTTCCTAGTCTTTCATGGCATCAAAGTCACACATATAACTCATTGGATGAACTTCTTCATTTGTTGAAAATTGGATAGGATATCTAATATTTCCTTCCATAAGAATTCAAAAATAGTGATTGAATTTTTTATTTGGCATCAAATATAAGTACATATTCATATTTTCCAGTTTAAATCTTCAGATCTGGTTTTTTAAGCCCAATTTTTTATAGGTTTGCAAATATATATCCAAATCTCTTGCTTGGTTCTACAAATTCTAATCTAATGCATAAATAGCTTGTTGATCATGTAGTTGACTATATTATATGAGCTATAGGCCTATTTGTAATGTTTCTAGGTATTCCCACCCAAATGTTACATAAGGGAGAAACTAAGGTGATAGCAATCACCCCCTAATGTATGAAGTTAAGGGCATCTTGTATAGTTGAAAGACATAATGTTTTCTCATCTAAGTGATGTAGTCAAGATACCAAAAAAATATAGAAAGGAAACCAAGGAATGGGATCACCTAGGAAGAGGTAATGGAGACCACCTACAAAACAAACAAGAGTTAGGTGATACAAATACATGCAATCTCTTTATAAACAATGCAGACATTCCCATGCTCATGAAACTATCAAAGAAAAGTACAATAAGAGATCATGGAAAATAGGAGCTATGTCTGAATACATTTGAAAAATGAATGTGTATTTGAGTTTCATTCCTCTAAAAACATGTGAGGAACAATGGTTCCTAAGGGAGCAGAGAACTATAGAAAAATGAAGTCCATTGAGATGTGGGACCAAAACATGTAGGGGGGCACCTAAAGGGTGGCTCCCACTTGAGGGATTCAAATAATTTTGAAAATGGCCAAACATGTGTGAGGGTATTCGATTCAATTTGGAACATTACAACCATAAATGTATATGAATCTTCACGATATTAGAAAGTGTCGAGGTCAATATTGTGAGAAACAATCAATTCAGAGAGTAATGATGACTCTCTCTACCTAATCTAAGGCCTCTCATCATTGATGGGAATTGGGGCCAAGGTACCAAAGCCTTTAAATCATCCTCTAGAATAAAATGAGTTAATGTAAATAGGGAAATTTTCACTAGAGACGGGGAATGAGGAACCCCAGTAACTAATACAAGGTGAAAAATATGAGGTAATTAAATGTAATGGACTAATACTTTGACCCGGGTAGACGAGTTAGCCAATGAACAAGATACTCGGGACTTCCCTTGAATAGAGCATAAATGATGGTTTACTTGGACAGCAACCATAGACCTAAATGACATAGCATGACCAAATGTTGAGTTAAAGACTTTGAAAGGAAAGTAGTGTAGAAGGAAAACAAAGGACATGAGGAAGACTCATGGATCAAAATGACAAGTCAAATGGATGGTAAGTGCAAATCTCAAGAACCATAACGATGAAGGTGATTGGATGGAAATAATTTGGAGACAACAGATCAGTGGATTATGAATGAAAGAATGGACATGGGTGACTTAGTACAAATGCTCCAAACAAGGGAAATAAGGACTACTACCATAAAAAGAGATAATGTTGATAATATAGTGAAGTATTGATGATTCACCAATCTTTGGTTGTTTTGATGTTTTGTTCATGTTTTTATATTTTTTAATTTTACTTGAATATTAAAATAATCTAGATATGTTACAATCAAGGAGATGAGTTCCCAAAATGAAACCAAGTACTTTTAACCTACATGTGTAGAAAGAATGATCACAAATGGGAGAAACCATGGGTGGGGCACAAAGGGTGGGTCTCCTAGATGGGATGACGAATGGAGGTGTAAAATGCATATGGTCTTCGGGTCATGAATGAAACAAGAAGCTAATAAAATGTGGTAAAAACACAACATAACAAACCATAAAAGTAGAAAATGTTGAGTCCAAGGGAATACATTGTTAGAAAAATGATGTGAGAAAAGTATGAGGTTTTATTGATTATGTGGGATAAAAAACTCCCATTCCTAAGGGGGGAGCAATTTTGGCATGGGTGTCTGTTGGAATACTGAGAGGGGGGGGTGAATCAATATTAACCTTTTTCAAAAATTAGCAATTACTTTTATATTTTGATAATTACCACAATAGATCAACAATGGACTTGTTTGTAAAATCAATTATATAAATATAATTAATAGGAATTACAAGGATTTTTATGAATAATAGTGAAGGACACCAATCCTTTTTAGAGTACCAACTCTAGGAAACACAAATCCCCTTCTTCAGGGCACCAACCCTAGGAAGCACCAACTCCCTTTTCTTTAGGACACCAACCCTAGGAAGCACCAACTCCCTTGGTTTTAGGGCACCAACCCTAGGAAGCACCAACTCCCTTATCTTTAGGGCACCAACCCCAGGAAGCACCAATTCCCTTAAATTACACTTACTTAGTAAAGGATATGAATCATTTTGTTCTCTTCTCTTCCACCCTCACTTCATAACAATCATCAGTTCTTTTTCTTGGACTCTGTTGTTGTTTTGATTTTATGATCTTGACCACAAAGACACCTTCTTCTCACCATTATCTCTCATTTATATACTCTTACAACTGGTGTGAGCTATGACGCATTATGTCCTTGTGTTTGGACCATCGCACCTCTTCATTTTAACTTAACATTAATCTATATTATTATTCAAACATTATTGTGAAGGTTTTTAATTCAATGAGTGTGTTTTTCATAAATCGATCATGGGTATGGATCGATTTATTTTAACTCGATTCCATGTTTTTGCAAATATTGTAGAAATTGAATCCTGCAGAGGCGCTTCCTTCAAACCATTTACATGTGACCATATGCGTAAAACAACGGGCTTATTAATTAAGAAATGTACCCAATGCCTCATGGATTATGTGCTCATAAGCCATGACCAGGGGTTGGAACCTAGTCCTCTGGTACTTCAGCCTTCAGGCGATTTCTCTCTCATCCCATCTTCTGGAGTTTCAACTTCCCAAAGTGTTTACCTCTCACAAGGATTGATCTAATGGTTAGCATGATTCCCGGAACCAAATCAACGGTTTAGATTTTATCCTTACACTATCTATCCACTGCTTAATCCAACGGTTATGACTTAATCAAACATCGAGATGGATGATCATTATTTACTTTAGGACTTCGGACTTCCAACCTCTGCAATCTTTCAACCTTTCGGAGTACATTTCACCGAAGTAGATCGAACAGTCGATATTTTTTCTTCCATAGATGGACAATCCTGGCTTGTCCAGAGGTTTCCAACAAATCGACGGCCAAGACTTGATCTACAATTGAGTGGACAATTCTCGTTCACTTCTCACGGGGATTTATCCAATGGTTAGCATGAATCCATGAACCAAATCAGCGGTCTAGATTCAATCCTTACTTATCCTTCCACAGCTTAATCCAACGGATGTGACTTAATCAAAGGTTGAGATGGAAGGCCACTATTTACTTCGAGACTTCAGGACTTCATAGGTTCGGAGGTCCGAGTAATTGTTTTCCAATTTCCACCGGAGTTGGTCAATTTCGAAGTGGTCAACATGGGAGTGCTTACGTCATGCTTTGATCTAACGGTCATGTGAGAATCCAGAGGATCTTAGATCAACGGTTAGCATTGACTTTGGCCTTCGGTGCTTTGGGTAGTTGTTGGTTTCCCCCAAAGGACAACCTTAGAGAGTAACATAACTTACTAACATCATTGTTGACTTGGCACTGGCTGAGTGGTTTCCACGTGTCACTTATATTTGTGACTTACATGTACCTAAAATTCCAATTGGACCAAGATACTTGTCACCCTATGATTGCGCCATGTGTCCTTGCTAACATGGATCTCCTGACGTGGCATGTGTCCTCCTCCTGGATCTAACAGTCATATGTTCATCTAAGTCCTTGATCCAACGACAATGATTAGTTCATTTTGGCCTTCGGTACTTTGGGTTATTCATTCCCAATTCTCAATTCTCCTGAAGTGAGATTCCCTAAATAAACCTTGAGAAGCTTGACTTCATCTAGCAATCCATATTTGACGCGAAAAGCTTAACATGATCCAACAGTTGTCAAGATTTCAGCTATTAGGGATCTCGTGAATCCTTGATCCAATGGTTGTGATCAGATCTATATCAATGGTCTAGATTCATTTCGGCCTTTGAAACTTTGGGTTATTCGTTCCCAATTTTCAATTCTCTCAAAGTGAGATTCCTCGAATAAACTTTGATCTTCCTGGATCAATATACCGATCAATATTTGACGCGTAAATCTCAACACGATCCTACGGTTGTCGAGATTTCAGTTGTTCATGACTTTGGGGCTCTGGGGTTTCGAGGTAGTAGAACTGATGACAACCGTAGATATATTGGCAGGTGACAATCGAAATGGTCGGTGTCTATTTCGGAACCGAAACTTGCATGATCGTTAATTCCAACCCTTGCATCCTGCAATGGTTTTGCATCGTTGATATGCCCTTATTGAGATCTAACGGTCAGAACTTAATTGGGTGTTTGATATGAAGGTCCTCCTCTGTAACTCCCAGATATGACAGTCCTGGTTTGTCCCAAAATCCACATTTTACATGACCGTTAACTCCAACCCTTGCATCCTACAATGGTTCTCCGGCATTGATCTGCCCTTACTGAAATCTGATGGTCAGGAATTAATCGAATTTCTGATCCGAAGGTCCTCCTCTATAACTCCCAAATCTAACGTTCGTGGTTTGTCCTGAAATATACATTAGTGTAGAGGATTCTCCCTTGATTCTTTTGTAGTTTTATAGTGGGGATTTCAATCCTGATCACGTTTCTGCAATGCACTTTCCCTTTTGAGATTTTTGGTAGATTCCTCTGCATGTTGTTTATAACAACNTAATGCATAAATAGCTTGTTGATCATGTAGTTGACTATATTATATGAGCTATAGGCCTATTTGTAATGTTTCTAGGTATTCCCACCCAAATGTTACATAAGGGAGAAACTAAGGTGATAGCAATCACCCCCTAATGTATGAAGTTAAGGGCATCTTGTATAGTTGAAAGACATAATGTTTTCTCATCTAAGTGATGTAGTCAAGATACCAAAAAAATATAGAAAGGAAACCAAGGAATGGGATCACCTAGGAAGAGGTAATGGAGACCACCTACAAAACAAACAAGAGTTAGGTGATACAAATACATGCAATCTCTTTATAAACAATGCAGACATTCCCATGCTCATGAAACTATCAAAGAAAAGTACAATAAGAGATCATGGAAAATAGGAGCTATGTCTGAATACATTTGAAAAATGAATGTGTATTTGAGTTTCATTCCTCTAAAAACATGTGAGGAACAATGGTTCCTAAGGGAGCAGAGAACTATAGAAAAATGAAGTCCATTGAGATGTGGGACCAAAACATGTAGGGGGGCACCTAAAGGGTGGCTCCCACTTGAGGGATTCAAATAATTTTGAAAATGGCCAAACATGTGTGAGGGTATTCGATTCAATTTGGAACATTACAACCATAAATGTATATGAATCTTCACGATATTAGAAAGTGTCGAGGTCAATATTGTGAGAAACAATCAATTCAGAGAGTAATGATGACTCTCTCTACCTAATCTAAGGCCTCTCATCATTGATGGGAATTGGGGCCAAGGTACCAAAGCCTTTAAATCATCCTCTAGAATAAAATGAGTTAATGTAAATAGGGAAATTTTCACTAGAGACGGGGAATGAGGAACCCCAGTAACTAATACAAGGTGAAAAATATGAGGTAATTAAATGTAATGGACTAATACTTTGACCCGGGTAGACGAGTTAGCCAATGAACAAGATACTCGGGACTTCCCTTGAATAGAGCATAAATGATGGTTTACTTGGACAGCAACCATAGACCTAAATGACATAGCATGACCAAATGTTGAGTTAAAGACTTTGAAAGGAAAGTAGTGTAGAAGGAAAACAAAGGACATGAGGAAGACTCATGGATCAAAATGACAAGTCAAATGGATGGTAAGTGCAAATCTCAAGAACCATAACGATGAAGGTGATTGGATGGAAATAATTTGGAGACAACAGATCAGTGGATTATGAATGAAAGAATGGACATGGGTGACTTAGTACAAATGCTCCAAACAAGGGAAATAAGGACTACTACCATAAAAAGAGATAATGTTGATAATATAGTGAAGTATTGATGATTCACCAATCTTTGGTTGTTTTGATGTTTTGTTCATGTTTTTATATTTTTTAATTTTACTTGAATATTAAAATAATCTAGATATGTTACAATCAAGGAGATGAGTTCCCAAAATGAAACCAAGTACTTTTAACCTACATGTGTAGAAAGAATGATCACAAATGGGAGAAACCATGGGTGGGGCACAAAGGGTGGGTCTCCTAGATGGGATGACGAATGGAGGTGTAAAATGCATATGGTCTTCGGGTCATGAATGAAACAAGAAGCTAATAAAATGTGGTAAAAACACAACATAACAAACCATAAAAGTAGAAAATGTTGAGTCCAAGGGAATACATTGTTAGAAAAATGATGTGAGAAAAGTATGAGGTTTTATTGATTATGTGGGATAAAAAACTCCCATTCCTAAGGGGGGAGCAATTTTGGCATGGGTGTCTGTTGGAATACTGAGAGGGGGGGGTGAATCAATATTAACCTTTTTCAAAAATTAGCAATTACTTTTATATTTTGATAATTACCACAATAGATCAACAATGGACTTGTTTGTAAAATCAATTATATAAATATAATTAATAGGAATTACAAGGATTTTTATGAATAATAGTGAAGGACACCAATCCTTTTTAGAGTACCAACTCTAGGAAACACAAATCCCCTTCTTCAGGGCACCAACCCTAGGAAGCACCAACTCCCTTTTCTTTAGGACACCAACCCTAGGAAGCACCAACTCCCTTGGTTTTAGGGCACCAACCCTAGGAAGCACCAACTCCCTTATCTTTAGGGCACCAACCCCAGGAAGCACCAATTCCCTTAAATTACACTTACTTAGTAAAGGATATGAATCATTTTGTTCTCTTCTCTTCCACCCTCACTTCATAACAATCATCAGTTCTTTTTCTTGGACTCTGTTGTTGTTTTGATTTTATGATCTTGACCACAAAGACACCTTCTTCTCACCATTATCTCTCATTTATATACTCTTACAACTGGTGTGAGCTATGACGCATTATGTCCTTGTGTTTGGACCATCGCACCTCTTCATTTTAACTTAACATTAATCTATATTATTATTCAAACATTATTGTGAAGGTTTTTAATTCAATGAGTGTGTTTTTCATAAATCGATCATGGGTATGGATCGATTTATTTTAACTCGATTCCATGTTTTTGCAAATATTGTAGAAATTGAATCCTGCAGAGGCGCTTCCTTCAAACCATTTACATGTGACCATATGCGTAAAACAACGGGCTTATTAATTAAGAAATGTACCCAATGCCTCATGGATTATGTGCTCATAAGCCATGACCAGGGGTTGGAACCTAGTCCTCTGGTACTTCAGCCTTCAGGCGATTTCTCTCTCATCCCATCTTCTGGAGTTTCAACTTCCCAAAGTGTTTACCTCTCACAAGGATTGATCTAATGGTTAGCATGATTCCCGGAACCAAATCAACGGTTTAGATTTTATCCTTACACTATCTATCCACTGCTTAATCCAACGGTTATGACTTAATCAAACATCGAGATGGATGATCATTATTTACTTTAGGACTTCGGACTTCCAACCTCTGCAATCTTTCAACCTTTCGGAGTACATTTCACCGAAGTAGATCGAACAGTCGATATTTTTTCTTCCATAGATGGACAATCCTGGCTTGTCCAGAGGTTTCCAACAAATCGACGGCCAAGACTTGATCTACAATTGAGTGGACAATTCTCGTTCACTTCTCACGGGGATTTATCCAATGGTTAGCATGAATCCATGAACCAAATCAGCGGTCTAGATTCAATCCTTACTTATCCTTCCACAGCTTAATCCAACGGATGTGACTTAATCAAAGGTTGAGATGGAAGGCCACTATTTACTTCGAGACTTCAGGACTTCATAGGTTCGGAGGTCCGAGTAATTGTTTTCCAATTTCCACCGGAGTTGGTCAATTTCGAAGTGGTCAACATGGGAGTGCTTACGTCATGCTTTGATCTAACGGTCATGTGAGAATCCAGAGGATCTTAGATCAACGGTTAGCATTGACTTTGGCCTTCGGTGCTTTGGGTAGTTGTTGGTTTCCCCCAAAGGACAACCTTAGAGAGTAACATAACTTACTAACATCATTGTTGACTTGGCACTGGCCGAGTGGTTTCCACGTGTCACTTATATTTGTGACTTACATGTACCTAAAATTCCAATTGGACCAAGATACTTGTCACCCTATGATTGCGCCACGTGTCCTTGATGACATGGATCTCCTGACGTGGCATGTGTCCTCCTCCTGGATCTAACAGTCATATGTTCATCTAATTCCTTGATCCAACGATAATGATTAGTTCATTTTGGCCTTCGGTACTTTGGGTTATTCATTCCCAATCCTCAATTCTCCCGAAGTGAGATTCCCTAAATAAACCTTGAGAAGCTTGAATTCATCTAGCAATCCATATTTGACGCAAAAAGCTTAACATGATCCAACGGTTGTCAGGATTTCAGCTATTAGGGATCTCGTGAATCCTTGATCCAATGATTGTGATCAGATCTATATCAATGGTCTAGATTCATTTCGGCCTTCGAAACTTTGGGTTATTCGTTCCCAATTATCAATTCTCTCAAAGTGAGATTCCTCGAATAAACTTTGAGCATCTTGGCTTCATATAACGATCCATATTTGACGCGAAAATCTCAACACGATCCAACGGTTGTCGAGATTTCAGTTGTTCGTGACTTTGGGGCTCTGGGGTTTCAAGGTAGTAGAACTGATGACAACCGTAGATATATTGGCAAGTGACAATCGAAATGGTCGGTGTCTATTTCGGAACCGAAACTTGCATGATCGTTAATTCCAACCCTTGCATCCTGCAATGGTTTTGCATCGTTGATATGCCCTTATTGAGATCTA
>JZKD02S1592979.1:0-10150 GCA_000966675.3 Picea glauca
ATTTTCTAGTGTTAAATTAAACAAGCACAATTTTTTGCAAGTGGTAATTACTTCCAATGATATACGATATTACTTTAGTAAACACTAGAACATCACTAAATAACTCATAAAATTTTGACTTCTTAGTCTCTTCCTTAGATCACTTATACCATGTGTGTGAGAGAAAAAAATTGTGTGTCTATTGTTGTGTCTTTCAAGTGTTTTTTTAATAGTAATATTAGATTGATCCAAAAAAGACATGTCTCTTTGAAAAATTAAATTTAAAATTAAATTTAATTTTCTTTCTTATAAATAGTTGGAGAATACCTCCATAACTACCCAAAGATTAATTTGGTTATAATCCATCCACATGGAATTTGACTTTGTTAAATTGTTCCTCCATAATTCATGCGATTCTTTGCATAAATATAGTTAGAAGTAAATATGCAGTACATTCCTCATATTTAGGTAATTAGACATTTTTACTAGAAATTACTGCCCACAATAATTGATGCAATTCTTTCTATAATTTAGGTAGGAGTAAAAAAGTAAATATGTTGTACATAGAGATTTTAACAACCCCATAAATTTAACACTCCCAACATTTTACTCTACTCTCATTTTCCTGGGCCCTCCTGTGAAGGAGTCAAGCCCAATCCCGCTTTGATACCATGTTGGTTTTTCTTCATATGAGATATGATCGATATATTATTACAATGATGAGTGTTCCATATATAGGGAACATATGGTGACCATCCATGAAATGATGCATCCCTTGAATAATCAATAACTATTTATTATTATCATTTACTTATTATATATGATATTTAATAATCAATAATTATATTATTAATTATTATTCTAAGAGAATGTCTTCCCAATGTTGTCCAAACATCAACAAGGATCATGTACATATTAATGTTAGCAGGGAATGAAAACCTATATGCATGATTCAAAATGGATCATTATATAACTTGTCATCTATCTTGGTACTTTTGGGGAGAAAAATTGGAGAAATTGGCATGCAAGGTCCATTTTAGGGGTAGGTCCTAGTTTAGTGATTTGGGCTTTGGAACCTTCCAGAGCCAGTTTGAGGCATCAAATGACACTTTTTGGGGTCAAACAATTGTGAGCATAGCTTCTATCCCCTTCGCGTTATTCTACACATCATAAGCTTTCCAACAATGTGAACATCACCTCAATTGCTGTTCGAATGTGCACGTTATGCCTGCCACAAGTTCACTTGGCCTATTGACCACCATGGTATTGAGTGGATGCCACATCAACTCCCATTTATCAAACCCATGGGGCTAGTCATGTGTGGAATTTCAAGAATATTCTAGAGGGTTCAAAACCATAACCCAAATTGAGGGTTGAGGCAAACAAAATCCCTATCCCTAACCCTAGATGACTATCAGGCTATGCTAGATACTGGGATGCTAGGAAAAGAAGGGATTCCATTATTTTGGGTATTGTTATTGTTTCATAGTTGAATAAATCATATACGAGTGGGCTATTGAAGCATAAGAAAGGAGGATGGATATTTTTTAGCAACGATTTAGGCCATAGTGCCCATGGAAACTCCATAGTGAGTGCCTCTTTCTTTGTACTTGCATTTCTTAATTGAGGAAAATAGAGCAAAGAATATGTCTCTACTTCTAGCTAGGTTTTCTCCTGTATTAGGTTTCCTAGGTCATTTCTTGTGTTCATTTGTGTGGATGGTGTGTTCATTTTCTTGTTCTTTCAACTGTTTCAATTATTTCCATAAATGTAATAATAAATCTCATATATAAGGTAATAAAATACATAGTAAAAGATTCCAGAATATTGTAAGATTTGTTGTGACGAATTGTCCTAGTGGAATACCCATTTAAGTTTACATATCATATTGGTACTATAGTAGTTTCTTTGGGATTTTATGGGAAGTTACATGACCTAGGAATTTACTTAAGAAGGAAGTTGAAAAATCCTAGCCATGACAGATAAGTCTAGTCACGACAACCCTCATGATGAGGTAGAGGATAGATTTTCAAAGCTAGAAGAACCCTCACTAATATCTCTCACAACATGGCCCTCCTCATTATGGATCTAGCGAACAAGTTTGTACCTTCTAGGGAGGTTGGTGGATCTAACTTAGAAGTTGGATTGGACAAGAAATTGGGAGATAATGAAGACTTAGAAAAGGAGCCACAAAAATAACTAGAGAAAGAGAATCCAAGTTCTAGTGTCATCACTCCTTCACAATATTTGTTTAAAATGGAAGAGAAAGTGGACATAAAACTATACCAAGGTGAGATTGATGTTGTTAAGTTGAATATTTGGTTGTAATAGTTAGAAGTTTATTTCAGTGTCCATAACATAGAAGAAGAACACAATATTTCATTTGCATGATTAAAATTAGAGGTACATGCTACTAACTTGGTGGGAAATACACATAGAGATAATTAGGATGGAGGGTTATCCCCTAATAACTAAGTGGGAGATGTTTAAAAGCCTCATCAAGTCCTAGTTCTTATCTGTTTGGTATGTAGAGGACCGATGGATCCATCGACATCACTTCAGACATAGGCAAGGGCAGAGTGTGAAAGAGTACACCATCGAGTTCAAAAAAATGGTGATTGCATTTGGTATATGTCCCAAGAACCTAGACGTACATCTCAAATATCTGGGGGTCTATACAATCATTTATGGAAGCAAGTGATTCTCTTTAAAACTAGGACAATTGATTGGGCCTATGTGAAAACACAATACTTGGAGAATATAAGTCATATGAAAGGTCTAGCAAGTGGTTCCAAATAGAAATACCACCAATATGATTCCAAAGAGGGGAAGAAGAAGTGAAAAGGAAAGGACAAGAAGAAAACAACCACTGTACACCAATGCAAGGATCCAAACAACCACTATAACCATTGTAATATCAATGGTGCCATTGAGTATAAGTGTTGGAAGATACATCCATAGTTGAATCCAAAGAATTATAAGAAGGATTCCAAGAAGAAGAACCTCCTAGCCATGGATTCATGCAGCCTGGTAGAGAGCATATTAGATGCAGATGAAAATATTGTCTACACTAGTACAAAAACATATGAACCTGAGAAACCTTCATCACAAGGAAGAGAAGGAGGTGACTAATCTCATCAATATTAATATATAGGTAAAAAAGACAAAGGTGGATTCTTTGTTTGATTTTTGTTCACAACCAACCTCATAACATAGTATATATTCAACAATCTTGGATTGGAAGTTCATGATCATCCCAACCCATATCCATTAGGATGGGTAAATAAGGATGTAGAGCTCAAGGTGTGTAAGATCACATTTTCTATAACTACAAACAATATTGTTGAAGTGGAGATATATGTAGTACCACTTGATGTGTGTGGTGTAGTGTTTGGAAGCCCCTACATGTATATGAGGGATGCAATATTCATGAGGAGAGAAAACCAACACGACCTGATCAAGGATGGGAATTATTTGATAAAAAATTCACACAAAGGTAAATCCAAGATCTCTCTGGTAAGTGCTACCCAAGCCAATAAGTTGATCAGTTCTAGTAGGAAGTTTGTATTTCTTTTATTAAGAGAGAATTAGCTAGGTGATGAATTAGTAAAAGTAAAGGAATATATGGAGGGATGTATTAAAGAGAATAAATGTTACTTTGGAGGAATTGTTACAGACATATAAAGACGTTTCTTAGGAGTATAAACGATTACCACATAAGAGGGAAATTGAGCACAATATACTTGGTTGTTTCCTATCTCATTGGGATGTATAAAAAGTCTGTCTAGGAAGCATATGAAGTGAAGAAATAGTTACACTAGATGCTAGAATAAGGAGTAATTTAACCAAGCACATCACCTCGTGGTTCACCTATCATCATAGTACCCAATAAGGACCAGACTTGGAAAATGTGTATCAACTATAGATATTTGAACAAAATCACCCTCAACAATTAGAACCCTTTGTCTAAGATCAATGATTTGTTAGATCAAATACAACATGCCAAGTACTTCACCAAGTTTGATCTCAGGTTGTGATACCACCATGTATGAGTTAAAGAAGAAGACACTTGGAAGACCACTTTTAAGACAAGGAAAGGTCTATATGAATGACTAGTAATTCCTTTTGGTTTATGTAATGCACTAGTTACATTTATGCGTTTTATGAATGATGTATTGCGTCCCTTTCTAGAGTCATTTGTGATAGTGTAATTATATGATATATTGGTTTATATCTCTCCTAGGGAAGATCATATATCACATCTCATGCAGGTGTTAGAGACTGTAAAAAAGCATCGATTGTTGGATAAACTTAATAAATCTGAGTTTGATCAACAATCATTGATGTATTTGGGGTATGTGATTAGTGGAGGGGAACTCAAGATAGATCCCACGAAGATGGAGGACTTGAGCCTCAAGTGGCTAGTTCCTACTAATTTCACTGAATTTAGGATCTCTTTTGGGGAAAAACAATACCTATGGAAGTTTATAGCATCCTTTTTAGTTGTAGTTATGCCACTTCAAGCCATAAACACAAGTGGTAATATTTTCTTGTGGGGAATGAATCAACAGAAATATTTTGATGAGCTAAAACAAAAGGATCAATCAAGCACTTATTCTTGCATTCCCCAACTTGAAAAATCCTTTCGAACTGGAGACAGATGCAAGAAGATATGCTATAGGAGTGGTATTGGTGTAAGGATGTAAGCTGATATGATATCATTATCAAATTTTTCATGGTGGAGTCTTGAACTACCTTATGTATGATAAGGAACTTTATGCCATGGTTCAATATGTTAACAAGTGGAAGCACTATATTATGGGAAAGGAAACCATTATCCTCATTGATAAATAGCCATTGTAGTATTTGTAGGCCCAGAGTAGGATTTAGAAAACCATACACTACAAGTGGATGGGGTTTTTGCATCAATTTCATCTAGTCACCAAATATATGAAGGAAACAAATAATAAGTTGGCAGACATGCTTTCTAGGCCACCCACATCCAAAATTATATCTTTGGGAATTATTATGCACATGGATCCATTTACCCACGATGCATACATAGAGGTATACATGGAATATCAAGAATTTAAAGAGGTATTTTAGAAACTACAAGGAAAAGTTCGTGTAGAAGAAGGAGATAGTAAGGATGAATATCATCTCCATAATGGGTTTCTCTACAAGCTAGACAAGCTTTGTGTTCCTAAAGGTGAAAGATTGCATCTTATTAGAGATGTTCACACCTCCAAGGTTGTAGGACATTTTGGTGTTGGAAATCCAGTTGCCAACTTACAAAGGTATGCATATTGGTTCATCAACTTACATAGGTATGTGTATTGGCCCATAATTCAAGAATATGCAACTCAATCTATTAGAGGATGCATACTTTGTTGTACCAAAAAGACTAGTAATATAAATAAAGGTTCATATAGTATCTTACCTATACCCACTTGACCCTGGGGTGGCATCTCCACATATTTTGTGGGTAGTTTTCCAACAAGTAGGAAGGGACATGACTATATGTTTTTGGTTGTTGATAGGTTTAGAAAGATGTTCATTCTCATGTGATGCATGAGCACATTTGGTTATGGGAAATCTGCATCACCCAAACACATTTCAATTATGTACAAGTTGATTTAGGATGGATAAGGATGGATGAAAATCTACTCTACAACTCATGCTATGACCCTTGTTACAAATGACAGTGATGAAACTCCAAAATACAATATTCTATGTTGTAATTCCATGCTATAGTATTCTATGCTGTAACTCCATGCTACATGAATTATTATGCAACCCCACGATACACGATTCTATGATGCAACTCCATGCTACATGATTTTATTCTGCAAATCCATGCAATAGGAATTATGATGGAATTTCGATGCTGCTACTCAACATTCTGATTCCAAGTTCAGTCCACATGTCTCATGAAGATTGAATGCCAGGTGAGAATCACTGGTGAAAGATGAGGGGACATATTTTGAATTGGGAAACAATTAGATAGTGAACCACCATGAATGTTCATCTTCTCAACGGATAGAAACAAATCAACAAAGGATTCATTGAGAATAAGATGAGATAAGAAAATGTGTTGAGGGGTTGATCATCTAGTGAAGAATTGAATCGAGTTTCACAGGGGCTCGATTGAATTCGTTTAGATCACCACAAAGAATAGGACCAGTAAAGACTGTGAAATACATAAGAGGAACAACATAATGAACCAATTCTATTCTAGCGATAAAGGATGTATTTATTGATCACATTGTAATCAGAGGAATTTATGCAATAAATGATAAAGGAAAGGATTCATATCATGTTTGTGTTCTTTTGATTGTAATTAATTTATTCTATTTCAATCTTAATAAAATCAATTGAAATTTCTTCTAAATGTCCAAACATGAGTTTCGTTATGCATTCTGAAGGTAGAGAACAATCCTGTAGGTGTTAGATTTGTTGCAGGGATTTTCTACTGCATCAAGTGGTATTAGAGCAGGTTCAATTCCCTAGTTGTGAGAGAACAATTCCCAGAGGTAAGGCCTGTGAATGTTGGTCCAAGTGAAGGATGAAAGAAAACTCATAAGGATTCCACTGTGAAGAGAAGGAACAACAGGAGGAGGTGCAAAGAATAGAGAAATTGAAGAATTAAGAAGAACAATAGAAGAGTTAGACCATGGAAGAAATGAAGAAGCTAATTTAGATTCAGAATCCAAGGAAGAGAATGGAGTTGAACAAGATGTTGAGGAAGGAGACCCAACAATGCATTTGATATCCTTCTTGAGTAATAGAGGTAGTGCGTGGGTTGAATTTTCATGCTATGATGACAGTCTGAGGGATGAAACTCTTATATATTGGATAGGAGAGCTCAAAAAATACTTTGAGTATGAGAATGTTCAAGATCCAAATCATGTTTGTTTTTCCATTATGAAGTTGAAATGACATGATACACTTTGGTGGGATATGTTGCAGAAAGACATACTAGATAATATATTAGAGAAGATTAAAACTAGGAAGAAGATGGTTAGTAAAATCAAAGATAAATTTTTATGTGTTGACTACTAGCAAAACTTATGTAGACAAGTACAAAATCTTAGGCAGAAAGAGACCTATGTGCGTGAATATACTAAAGAATTCTTCAAGTTGTCACTCAGGTTAGGGATAAAATAATGGGAGTATCCAAGAGTGGAGAGATATGTGAATGGGATGAAGTATTAGATTCATGATGAGATGAGTATGCATTACTTTCATAAGTGGAAGAAAGTATTAAAAAAATATTGCACCATAAGTTTTGAGGAAAAGGAACTAGAGGTAGAGGCGGATCAAGTGCTACTAAATATAGTGAGAAGGAGGATGAAGTGACCAACACTCAAAATACAAGAGGAGGAAGAAGTACTTGCATAGGAATAGGTTTTGGCTGAGTCAAGTATGTGATTACATGTTATATATGTGGCATAGAGGGTCACAAAGCGTCATAATGTCCGGAGAGACAAAACATAACAAGAATAAATGAGGCTAGGATGAAAGTCACCCAGGTAGATGAGACAACAATTGATGGTGGGAATGTGGAAGTACTTCGAAAAGAACAACGAGAAAACTTGATGTTGAGAATATTATTACTGAAGCCTAAGACAAAAGCAACAAAAGAACCTAAACAAAGAAAGAGAGTGTTCAAAACTAAATGTGAAATTTGGGATAAGTGTTGTCATTTTGTCAAAGATGGCAGAAGTACATAAAATTTAGTATCAACCAAAGTAATGGAGAAATTGAAGATGAAAAACATTCCACATCCTAATTTGTACTAAGTTTCATGGTTGGAAAAAGGACAACAAGTGACTGTGACAGAGCAATGTTTATTGAGTTTCCATATTAGGAGTTTCAACGAACAAGCTTAATGTGACATGATAGAGATGGATGCATGCCATGTATTTCTTAGGAGACCGTGAATGTTTGACAGAAAGGTATTCCACAACGGTAGAGAGAATTCATATGAATTCATCAACGATGGACAATGTTATAAGTTGGTACCAAAGTTGGAAAAGGGTATGGAAAAAAATAACAACAAGGTTATGGACATCAGTCAAAACAAGGTTATGGACAATACTAACAACAAGAATATGCATAGAAGTAACAACCAAATCATGTTATGTTTTGCTAAAGAATTTCTAAGAGAGCTGTTGGCACAGGGGCATACCCAGGGTTCAATGCTTCGACAATGCACCAACATAACCCTAACTACCGACCCTTTCAGAAACACTTGCGAAGTAGGCGAAGTCTCACCTGAGGTAGAAGCAGGGGGCTATAGGACTGAAGTGTCTGTAACTAAGATAGGACACAGATTTTTGATTACAATTACTTCCCAGAGTACTTAAGAATAACATGCATTAGTTTATCATCTTTATTCACATTGCAGACCAAACCCTAAGAATCGTTCGGTGTAGTAACAATACACATTGCACTTAGCAACAAAAGTTAGATCTAGCACATTCAACATAAATAAAGCACTAAGCATTCATAGATATATCTATCATACATAACAACCAATGCACTAAGTATATTCACAACAAAAACACCATAGCACAAAGAAAACCATCAGCACATGATATACATGGTTCACCCTAGTGTGGGGCTACGTCCACCAACAACTTCTTCTTCTTTATTAGTCTCCAATATCTTACATTCTTCTGCTCCTGTGCAATAAGCCACAGAGCCAAGATTCACACCAGACATGTGATCTCCGTAGATCCACCTTCCCAAAATCAGGTCAAGGCACATAACCAACTCCTCTAATAAGAACAAAGCTTTACATACATATTCTACTGCACTAAGCAACCCAAAACTACTTTCCTCTTGCACTTAGATACTTACAATCCCTTTTTACCCTCTCTACATTACATTCTTACACTTATTTATACTTTTACATTTTCTTACAAAAGTCCTAATCATGGGTAAACCCATGGGCCAACATCCCATAAACCCTAATAAACCCCATGCTAGGTCCACAAATCAAGTGAGATCCCACGATCTCAGCTCCACCTAGGCGCTCCATCTTTGACCAGCCTGTCAAAGTCCAAAAAGGTGGTCAATCCTGACCAATGTTTCCCCAAAACTTGGTCAAGGGCCAACAAGCCCCCAACACTCACCTGTGACTCATCTCGAGTCACTCAGATCTAGGTAGTTCTACTTCGAAGGCCTTGATCTTGGCTCAAGCTGCCTTGACTAGTTGCTTCACCTGATATTCCTACTCAATGAAATCCTGGATCATTTTCTCTGTAACATGCCCTTCCATGCGTTGTTCCACTTTCGCAACTACTTGGTCCAGTTGCGAAATTTGTCCTTCGATCTCTTCAAACACCACGCAGGCTTCCTCCTGCACCGTTTGTAGCCTCTGTGTGACTTAAATTACTCTGCCCTGGATGGAAGTAATCTACTACTGGGCCGCGTGCTTTTCTTGTGATCTCTTCATTCTCTCGACTGCAGTGAGTGACTTCATCTGCACCTGAAATGTCAGTGCCTGCTGCTGCACCTTTTGTAGTTGCGCTTCCAACTTCCTAAGCTCTGTATCTTCTATGAGGCATTTGTAGGTCTACGTGCTTCTATCGCTCAACTACTTGCATTCTGAAGCAAGGGCTCTGATCCTTCTAACTATTCTCTTAGTAGCTTCCTCCCTCTAGTCACGTACTTCCTGTGGAGTACTTGGTGCTGCTTGAATCTCCAACTCCGTTATCCTTTCTTGAAGTTGCCGAATGGCCTCAGCGAGCTTCGCCACTTGAACCTCAATGTCCTCATGTTCCTCCTGTGCTAAGCATGGCATAGAGAGAAATGATCTTCCCACCACTTCTTTGAATGCAGTCTACTATGCAAGAGGCTGGTCCTTTTCCCTCTGTATCTTCACTTTTTCTTCCTCGAGCATCACCCAGAACTTATCCCTCTCATTTTCATCAGAGGTTGCACAGTACCGCAAAAATCATAGTTTCTCCAAGATTGCCTCTCTTTATTTCTTTAGGGATTCTATAGCCTTCTCCTTATCCTCTTGGACTCACTGAAGTTGAGCCTCTGTGTTGCATGTGCAAGTCTTCGAAGTTGGGCTGGCTCATCCTCCCACTCTGCAGTCTTTGACGAGGAAGGCACAGTGGATACTGCGTGGACTGAGTGAATAACTTCCTGTATCACC
>JZKD02S1592980.1:0-10150 GCA_000966675.3 Picea glauca
TCTTCACGTACCTGAAGGTTCCCCATGGTGTAGTGAATGTTGTTTTTTCTTGATCTTCTGGGTGGACAAGGACTTGGTTATAACCTGAGAAACCGTCTAGTAAGGAGATCCTACTGGCCCCAACTACCTTTTGTAAAATGTGGTCCATCTTAGACAAAGGTAATTGTCTTTGAGGGAAACTTTGTTCAGATTTATGAAATCTATGCAAAGTCCAATTTCGCCAGTTTTCTTCTTGGTAGGAACTAGGTTAGAAACCCATTTGGAAAATCTCAAGGGGACTATAATTTTTACATCATACATCTTTTTGATTTCTTTCTCTATCAGGGGAAGCAACATGGGATTTATTCTCCTAAGTTTATGCTTGAAAGGTTTGTGTTCTTCTTTTATGGGAATCCGATGTTGTATGATACTTGTGTCGTAAGATTTTAAGTCCTCGTAACCCCAAGCAAACACATCCACGTATTCCTTAAAAAGTTCAATGTATTTGCGTTTTTGCTCAGGGGGCAGAGATTTAGAAAGTTTTATCATCTTGGATTTTTCTTCTATTCCTATGTTGCACTCTTCGACCTCTTTACCACTAGCTTTAATTTTCGATTTTTTGGCTACATCGTTAAAATCGAACAAGTCTTCTAGCGGAACTAAACCTCTAGGCAACACATTATTATTCAACTATAAAATGCCAAAATCTATTTCATTTTCATTCAATTCATCTCCATCTACTTTATATTCATTCAACTCTTCAGAATCTACTGTATTTACACTACGAGTTTCAGAAACAGATTTATTTACATCATCATCATCATTCTCTAAATCTATATTTGTACATTCGAACTCATTCTTACACTGTATGAAGTCTTTAATTTGATTGTCTTTCCCGAATACCTACCAGTATCTGATGTTGTCTAGAACAATTGGTTTTCACTTCACTTCTGCCGTGTATTTGCGAGTGGGACGGAAGGGTATTTTGCAGGTAGCTACTGACTTAGCTAACCCGTCTGCTAATATGTTTTGTTCCCTGGGCATTACCTGCAAATTGATTTCAGTAAAACATTGAAAAGCATCCAAAGCAGCATTTCTATAAGCTCTAAGTCTGGGATGTTTAGCTACATACTCACCTTTGATTTGCTTGATAATCAGTTCAGAATCACCCCTTACGATAATATGTTTGGCACCAACTTTCTTCAGTAGTTTCAAGCCAAGCATCAAAGCTTCGTACTCAGCTATGTTGTTAGTGCATTGGAAATTCAGTTTGTAAGAATGGCTCTCTGAATACCTTGATCTGTGATTATGTAACCAAATGCCAGCTCCAGCTCCTTCTTTACTCACTACACCATCGAATTCCATGCTCCAAAAATCTGTTGGCAGTTCCTCACTTTCCACAGTCTCAACATTTCTTGCCCCAGTGATTTCTTTATCCTCTTTTGAATCATGTGTATCATCTTCCAGCTGAGCAATTTGTTCTTCCAAGTCACCATCATTGTATAGAATGAAAGAATCCAGATCAGAGTGTACAGAGTATACTGGGAAATTGTGCGTATTTTCCTGACTGTTGACCATATACTTCATCAGGGTTTCTCTGTACAGTCTTCTCTGTTGTCCAAATACCGGGATGGTGGCGTAGGACATAACTAGCTGCAGGGTACCTTTCAGCTTAGCTCCCCATGATCTTGACAGTAACATACTGTATTTTGGGGGAATGTCTACAACTACTATATCCATTACCATACTCTTTGCTGGGATTTGAGCTAGGGTGATTCATAAATCCTTAATTAGCTCTATGCATTTGACCTTGCTAGAGTCAAAAGAATACAAATCCTTGTAGGGTCTAGTGACCTCAAGTCCCAACTTTTCCATCACAGCTTTGGGCATCAGGTTGTGAGAGGCACCCAAATCCAGCATAGCGTTCTGTAGTATCAATTCATGGATATTTAGGCTGATGTAAAAAGGGGCCACGACACCGTTATCGGTTTGGTCATCAACTTCAGGACCAAACAAGAGCTTTGGCTTATCATCAGCAAGATTTACCGTGTCTGAGTAATTTGCAGATCCGACATTCAGGGCCTTCATACCTATCTCTGGTTTGATGCTCAAAGCTTTAATCACTTGTGACCTATAAGCATTCTTGCTCATCAGCTCGGAGAGGGGAATGGGAATCTTCAGTTTAGCTAGTTCCCCTTCAAGGCTCAAAGTAGTGGAAGTTTTTCTTAAGCTCTGCACTTTTGGTTTATCCATCGGGGTTCTATGGGTAGGGGAACTTGGTTGACTAGTTGATGAAACTTTAGTCTGATTTGCTCTTTGTAAAATTTCGGGAGTTCTTTTTGTAGGAGATTCAACATTATTCCACTCAGGGACTTTCTTGTGAGAGGATTCTAAGGTTTTCTTGGTTTCAACTATTCTCTTTCTTTCAGTAGCCTTCTTTGTTTCAGCAACCTTCTTTGTTTCAGCAACCTTCTTTGGAGGGTTGTCATTTGCCTTCTTGTTTCTCATGTTATACTGCCTGTGTACCTCCATTATAGCATTTTCAAAGGTTTGTTGTTATGTCTCCTTTGCTTCCTCATTTACCTCCATTTGTGAAATGAGGAAGAGATCGTGCTCTTCCTGAGTAAGAAAAATGGATTCATCATCGTGAACGCCCATGAGGTTTATATGAGTATCATCCAATTCTTCGATTATCTCCTCACCTTCATCAGCATAATTTCTTGGAGGGGTGGTCTAATCTATTGATCAGGCCCCCTCTGTTCTCTTTGATTCCTCAGATCTCTCTACCTGATCTGGGGAGGATTTCTTCTGAAGTTTGGATTATGAATCTGAGGAGCGGCTTGGTTTTCCCTGGGTGGATTTATGTTAGTTATAGCAAGCCTCTCCATCATTCTCTCCATAACTCTGGCTAGAGAATCTAGTTTGGCATCTAAAGAGGAAGTGGAAGGCTCTTCCTTAATCGTGACCCTCCTTTCTATTCTCTACCTGGCTCTTCTGGATAAAATATTTGCTTCCACACTAACGACACTTTTCTGCATGTCTTCCAGAGTAACAGAGTTTATTTCCCTTAGCTGAGAGGACATGTTAGCGTCGAATCCATCAGGGAATTTTATTAATGCCAAACCTTGAGGTGGTTTGATATCAACTGGAATCGCATTGTATAGATTATTGAAACGGGTGCAGTAATCCTGCACTGTCTCTCCTTGGTTCCTTCTGATATTCTCATATTTTGACAAGATATGGAGAGGATTTTTCTTTACCTCCCACCTGTCAAGGAAACTTCGATGAAAAGCAACAATGTCAGTTATGGAAGCAACACGTAAGGTTTTGAACCACTTTTTGACTTCTCCAGTCAAACTCTGTGCAAATAGTCTCATCTTCACATCGGCTTCATCTACTTCCTGCAAATCAAAATAATCATTCATTTTGTCAACATGTTGTTGTGCATTCAGAGGACCAGTACTATCAAACTGAGGGAGTCTGGTTTGATAATCCTAGGGCATGGCATGTAAAGGAGCAACCAACACCAATGGAGCATATCTTGCTACCATGATTGGTGGAGGAGTATGAACAACAACATGTGTGATTGGAGGAGAGGTGACAAGAGCTGTGGAAGATGAAGGGCTAGGAGGAGATGAATGAACAGGTTTAGGTTTAACAGAAGCTACAGCAATAGTTAAGGCATAAAGTTCAACTGACTGTTGAAAGTGAGCTTTGTCTAAGGCTTGATCAAGATTCGCAACTAGATCTTCTAGCTTGTCAAATTCCTGGAGAAATCGTTGATCAACGTCAGCTCTGGGAGAAAGTATTTCAGGGGTCCTGGGTTGAAGGATGGTTTGATCTAAAATTGTTTCACTTACAAAGCTGTCAGATTTTGTTCTAAAAAGGCTTTGTTCAAAAGATATGTCAAACTCGAGATCTTGAAGGGCAACCAACTTCTCTGGGAGAGAAGGGGACCTATGAAGTGGACTATGACTCTCGAAACCCTCTGCAGTGTTTTTCTTTCTCAGTAATTTTTCAGGATTGTCTATTGTTATTGCAGGTTCTGTGTCTGGATGAGATCTAGTGAAAACTCTTTTAGGAGCCAAAATTTTTAATTTTTATTTTATTTTTAGAGACTTTTAACTAATATATACAAACTTTAACAACCTCTGAACATTATCTCTATATAAGTTTAGAATTTATGATTCATTTAGAAATAAATTTTTCTTCCTCTAGGGAAAATAAATCGTAGGATATATAAAGTTTGTTCAGTTCCCCAGTATGGTCGCCACTATGTTATCGCTCTGTAAATTCCCAGAGGTTGTCGCTAGGTAGAAGAAATTTACTAGAGGTAACTTTATCCAACCACTTCGAAACTGGGATCTAGCCCTTCAAGTTTCAGAGAGGGATCTCTCTGTAAAATTCAACTTTGTTTTAGATTTTAGATGTTAGGCTAGTTAAATAAATGAGACTGTGTTGTTTGTTTTATAAAAATGGCTGAAATATCACTTACGCATCCATTGGGCTATGGGGTCTATTTTATAAAGTTTGAGATCAACATACAGATTTTATAAGGTGTTTTCACAGGGGCAAGATAATGCAATTGTTAGATCCTTTAGAATTTAAATGATGGATAGGAGAAAAGATGAGATAATCAATTATAACCAAGAAGCATTTAAGAATTTCTTAATCATAACATCAGAAGATAAACATTTAGATCTTTAAAAGCCAGAAACAGAGTATACAAAGATAAATTCTGCAACTTCAACTTCTTTTAAACGATCAGATATAGAAAACATAAATGAATACGAAGATAGGAAAAAACCATTCAACTGAGAGAAGAAAACATCACCAACAACTAACACGCAGGAATCCTATGAAAAGTCATTTTATTACTAGTAGATCTATGATAAGAATTACAGTGCTTACAGCTTGCTTGGGCATAAAGATCAACCCTCAGTACTTCGAAAATTGAAGTATATATAGAAAAGATTACAATCGATCTTGTCATTAATGATCAGGACGTGGAAAAATCTAATGCTAACTAACTAGATAACATAATACTAAATTGTAGGAACTGCTTATGATCTGTCGAATTTTCCATGTTGATTTTGGGGGAAGTTGTTGGTGAGTCATCAACTTGACTTTGACTATTCTGGATGTTGACTTGTATGTCCACCTCATCTTCTACTCGATAAATTCACACAACTCTTCCCATCTTTGTTGATTTGGGATAGTGACTCTTAGCAACCTGCGATAGATTTCACCCATCTAGGTATATTTGGCAAAAGTCGGTCTAGTGATAAAAATGTACTTGATTTCATGTTGGATGTTGAGATCCAACTGGAGAGTTTCTAGGAATGCCTTGGTTGTTAAGCTTCCCTGTATCCTTGAGAATTTGGAGTTGTCCTTTTCCACCATGGCAATCTTTTTCTTGTAGTCGGTAAGTGTCATCGGCGTGTCATTTAGAACCAATAAACTAGGAAGACCATTCTTCTGTAATGCCTCAATCTTGTTGAAGAATCTCTGAACTCCGCTCTCCATGATTTGGGCTTTCTCCTCCAGTTGCAACATCAGTCCTCTTTTAGTCATAACTCTCTTGACTTTGAGGATGGTCTCCGTCCTATCCTCAATCTTCAAGTTTTCCAGCTCTTCTTTAGTTTTTGAATTGAGAAACCTGATGATTTCATTTGCTTTTGTGGGCATTTCTCCCAACTCTCCCTTGATCCTGTTGATGGCCTGCTTACTCCTCAACACCAGCTCATGTTGTTCAAACATGATTTGCACCATGGGCTAGATTTCATTTATGGATTTGGAGATATCCATCCAAATGGTCTCTTTGGCTTCTGCTAGTGTTTTGCCCACAACTGTCTGCTTTTGCAGCTGCTATAGCTCATGCTTAAGTTNCATTGGGCTATGGGGTCTATTTTATAAAGTTTGAGATCAACATACAGATTTTATAAGGTGTTTTCACAGGGCAAGATAATGCAATTGTTAGATCCTTTAGAATTTAAATGATGGATAGGAGAAGAGATGAGATAATCAATTATAACCAAGAAGCATTTAAGAATTTCTTAATCATAACATCAGAAGATAAACATTTAGATCTTTAAAAGCCAGCAACAGAGTATACAAAGATAAATTCTGCAACTTCAACTTCTTTTAAACGATCAGATATAGAAAACATAAATGAATACGAAGATAGGAAAAAACCATTCAACTGAGATAAGAAAACATCACCAACAACTAACACGCAGGAATCCTATGAAAAGTCATTTTATTACTAGTAGATCTATGATAAGAATTATAGTGCTTACAGCTTGCTTGGGCGTAAAGATCAACCCTCAGTACTTTGAAAATTGAAGTATATATAGAAAAGATTACAATCGATCTTGTCATTAATGATCGGGACGTGGAAAAATCTAATGCTAACTAACTAGATAACAGAATACTAAATTGTAGGAATTGCTTATGATCTGTCGAATTTTCCATGCTGATTTTGGGGGAAGTTGTTGGTGAGTCATCAACTTGACTTTGACTATTCTGGATGTTGACTTGTATGTCCACCTCATCTTCTACTCGATAAATTCACACAACTCCTCCCATCTTTGTTGATTTGGGATAGTGACTCTTAGCAACCTGCGGTAGATTTCACCCATCTAGGTATATTTGGCAAAAGTCGTTCTAGTGATAAAAATGTACTTGATTTCATGTTGGATGTTGAGATCCAACTGGAGAGTTTCTAGGAATGCCTTGGTTGTTAAGCTTCCCTGTATCCTTGAGAATTTGGAGTTGTCCTTTTCCACCATGGCAATCTTTTTCTTGTAGTCGGTAAGTGTCATCGGCGTGTCATTTAGAACCAATAAACTAGGAAGACCATTCTTCTGTAATGCCTCAATCTTGTTGAAGAATCTCTGAACTCCGCTCTCCATGATTTGGGCTTTCTCCTCCAGTTGCAACATCAGTCCTCTTTTAGTCATAACTCTCTTGACTTTGAGGATGGTCTCCGTCCTATCCTCAATCTTCAAGTTTTCCAGCTCTTCTTTAGTTTTTGAATTGAGAAACCTGATGATTTCATTTGCTTTTGTGGGCATTTCTCCCAACTCTCCCTTGATCCTGTTGATGGCCTGCTTACTCCTCAACACCAGCTCATGTTGTTCAAACATGATTTGCACCATGGGCTAGATTTCATTTATGGATTTGGAGATATCCATCCAAATGGTCTCTTTGGCTTCTGCTAGTGTTTTGCCCACAACTGTCTGCTTTTGCAGCTGCTATAGCTCATGCTTAAGTTTTTCTGATGTGTGTCTCTCTGTATTGTAGCTGGCTTGGAAGGAAGATTTCATCTCCTGTAGATTCTCCACCTCTTTTTCCAGCCTTTTGATTTTCGATTCTTGTAAGGTCATTTCTTCCATTGATCTTGCCAGCTCTACAGATTTTTCTAGAGCTGTTAATGGGGTGACTGATGAAAGTTCTGTTGTGGTATTTGTTGATGATGTTACTATGCTAACTCATGTGAGGGGAACTGCACTCAGTGGGATAACTTCCATGGGTGTTTCATGTTCCTTCTCCTTTACTAACCTTTCCAGCTCTGCTTCCATCTCTTTTATCTGTGCATTCTGCTCCATGATCAACTTTAGCATCTCCTCCTTCTCACCCTTTGTCTCAACCATCTCTTTGGCTTGTGAGTCTTTTGTAGAAGACAACTTTAGTTGTTTCCTCAAGGATGCTATGTCAACATTCTTTTTCTTGAGCATCTCCTCAGCTGCTTTCACATTTGAGGGGTCATACCCAATTTTGTGCACCAATTATTCTAAGGACTTAATCTTGTTATCCTTTGCAAAGGATGATATTTTCTCCAATTTTAATTGGGTCTGAACATTGTTTAGAGAAACCTATAATTTGGCAGCAGAAGTGGAGGCATTGGCTAATGTTGAGAAAACCATCTCTCCAGTCTTCCTATGCAGATCCATTTGGTCAGATGGATGTACATCCTTAGCATCAAATTCAAGTGTGGATCTTTTGTAGTCAGTGATTTCCTTTGGATGAGGTACTTGTGCCTGCAGAAAGGCCATGTACATTCTCCCCTTCTCTGTGTCGAAAGCATAGAGAATCCTATGCTATGCAGTTGATGTTTGCTTCCAGAATTGAGCATAAGTGTTGCTGGCCAGCCTCTCATTTTTTTTCTTAATCATATCATATTTCTCAAAAATACTCAACTTTGCAGCTTCTTGAGTTGGTTGATTGATCAGTGAGGTGTCAGTCTGTTTCTTGGATGAAGGAATAGACGTGATCTGATGACTGCTGGAGAAAAGAGATGATTGTTCTCCTTCGACCACTGTGGTAGACCGGGCCTCTTCCTCTCCAGACTTTCCAGTTGTGTGACTAATCTTGGGGCTTTTTGTGTAAACTTGGAACTCTTTCGATGACATTTAAGTGATTGAAGGTGAGGCATCCTTCCTGAGTCTTTTCTCCTTGGGGTACCTGTGGTGTAGTGGTTTGTGAGATGACAACTGGAGGAAGCTACGGTTCTGTGTCCTCCAAAGTGTTGGCTTCCCACTCAATTTGATTCTCAAATTTCTCGATCTCTGGTTTGAGTGCATGAGCCTATGGGGAACTTTTGTTCTTCGATCTCATGTCTGCAATAATCCCACACGGATCACGGTGCCAAAGGAAACTGGTGCCAAACTTCATCTTCTTCAGTAGCTTGTCTGCCTCTGCCCCAATAGCTCGATCGTTGCAGATAAAGGATCCTATCTGCCCTTTAATTCTCAATTGTTGTTTCTTCTTCAAAGCTATAAAATGTATGTCGTCTAAGTTTATCATTTTCCTGATGTATTCCAAGGCAAATATCCTAATAGGAACATATCTGGGAAGTTTATAAGGAGCCAGCTCACATCCGTAAATTCAGATTTCTGTGTGATTCTGATACAAATACTAGTCTCCAGTCTTGGCGAGATTCGAGAGGTGTAAAATTCTTTGGATCTCCTCATTTATCCTTGACTCTTGTCTACCGCTGAGCATGCTCACCAATGGGTGGTAAAACTACTCAATAAATTATTTGAAATTAAACTTTGTGGAGTTTTTTTCTTAATAGCGAGGTTCAAGAAGTGACAGGTCGTGGTTTGTCATCCTGGTCCATTTTCTACATGGGGAAAGGAAACTTATCTGCTTGAAAGAATACGAACATGTAAGCCAATATTGAAGAATACCGAAACATGGCTTCTGTGGGAAATTTAAACAGTTGCTCATGCATGTTCTCGGCTAGAAAACTATTGTAGTCAAACTGGGTGGTGGCTTTTTCTTCAACAGAGAAAATAGATAGGAAACCCAAGATGGGCTCGTCCACTCATTTGTCTGAGAAATAACCGAGCAAACAACGTAACGATGAAATGATTTGGTTACCTTTTTCTGAAAACATGGAGGAATGGTAAGGGGGATTTTTCTTGGGGAATTGGGCATCCTATGGGAGAAAAAGCTCAAAAATAGGCGCTCTCTGGGGAAAAGACAGATTCTGGTACATTTAAGTTAGAACTTCAATGGTGAAAGGAGAGAGGGATTCAGCTGTGGATATTTGCATCATTTGGTCAATGGCCTCGGGTGTGATAGTGAAAAGGGTTTCTCCAGACGATGAAACAATGGCTCTCTGATCGGGAAGGTAATGTGCCTGGCACTTGAGGGCAAACTCAGGAAAATGGTGGATTTGGGGAAACATATACAAGGGGAGATTGGACTCCCAGAGCCCAATCTTGTCACTTTGATCCAGGAAAGTGTCCCTAAACCATGAATGCAATTCGGCAAAGTCGAATTCACACCTGGTCTATGAGATCAAGTAATGTTTGTCAGCTAGTGGGATCCGGTCAAGATCGACAGGAGGCAAGAGAAATGGATTTTCCTTGACCTCTGATTTCTTAGATTTTGGTGCCATCAATTTCCACTGGTACCTGCAAACTGAAACAAAAGCGTTAGTAGGTGATTGTTATGGTTGGGTCACTCACTAAAACAGTGAGGAAGGTGGGCTTCTGGTGAGCGGAAAGTGTGAGCAGTGCGAAAATGGCTGAGATGGGATTAAATTTGGGTGAACGGGTATCCGTTGGGCATGGGGGACAGATCATCAAACTAATGGATATGTTAGCCTGTATTAAATGGCCAATGGATCACTTAAGGTATGAGGTAGCAAGTGAAGGTC
>JZKD02S1592981.1:0-10150 GCA_000966675.3 Picea glauca
ATTAGGTTAAGTTAAGGTTTAAAAGTGATTTAGTCAATTTAAATTTTAGATTTTAAAATAGGTATCAATGGGTCAAGTGATTTAATATTAAATTATAGGTTAAACCTAGAAACCATAAGGTGTTAATGTTATTAACATTAGTTTTTTGTTAATTATAGGTTAAAATTAGGGTTTTTTAATAAGGTGGAAAAAGTATTATTAAGGTTATATTAGTGTTCGACTAAGTGAAACCCTAAGCTTGAGGGGGTCCTTTTTTAAAATATTTAAAAGTAAATTAGTCAGTTGTCAGTTTACTTGAATTATTTTTCTATTTTTCTTCTCCAGCTTGACATACATCTTAGCAAGTATATGAAAATAATCATACAATTCAACATTTCTTTCTACTAGATTTGTATTTCTCTTGATCTCCCTTTCTAGAATTTTGATCTCATATACTTGCCTGAGAAGTTGATTTATCTTTTGTGATGAAGACTTCTTTGGTTTGCTGGTTGATTCTTCAACAACTTGTTGATCTTGATCTCCCTTAGGTACTTGTGAAAGCAAGTCTTCATGCTTTGTCATCGACTCTAGAAAGGGAAATCAAGAGAAATATAACAATATTAACCTTAATTTAACCTTTATTAACACAAAATTAATATTAAAACTAATTTTAATAATAGGGTCAACCCTAAAATTTAGCCTATTCTTAGCTTAGAATTTAATTAACACCGTCGGGTTATCATCTTAATTCATTAATTAAATACCTAATTTGTAAAACCTCCCCAAACCTAGGGTTCAATTTTCACTATTTATTAAAGGCTCCTCTCTTATTTTTCCTCAGGCTTTTTTGTCCTGAAGATGGATCCTGTTGTGGATACGAAACGTCGACAAGCTCTCAAAAGCACCGTCACTGTGGTTCTTCCGACATGCTCTGAACAAATCTCTCACCACAGAAACCTAATTGATCAACATATCTATTGTTTCATGATGTATGGTATGGCACAAGTTTGATGCATGAACAGGTCCAAGGATCGTCATATGGTAGAAGCCTTCAAATATTTTATTCATAAGTTTTTAGAAGTGTATCTAGATTACTAGAAAATATTTAGTCTATTGAAATATCATGTTGAACTCTTGCACTTGATGTTATATAAGTGTACACAATACCAGGTCTCCTTGAATCTGAAGAAATGCATTTTTTGTGCGCCTTTTGGAATTTTGTTGGGCCATGTGGTGTGTAAGCAGGGATTGATAATGAACCCTGCAAAGATAGCAGTGATTGTTGATTTTACACCACCAACTTCGGTGTGACAGTTGAAATACACATTGGGTCATACAAGATATTATAAAAAGTTTATCAAAGGATATGCACAGATCACAACCCCTATGGAGAATTTAATAAAGAAGGAAGTGAAGTATCAATGGAATGATGAATGTAAGGAGAGTCTGGATACATTGAAACAACAGATGGTCATCGCACCAATTTTAGTTTTCCTTGACAGGAGGAAGGAATTTCATATACATGTTGATGCATCGTCAATAAAATTGGGAGCAGTTCTAGAAAAACTGGGTGAAGGAGAGATAGACCATTCCATTGCATTCATCAACAAGAAGTTATCATCTACATAGAAGAACTATACTACGATATAATGAGAAGGTTTGGCAATGGTGTATGCCTTGTAGAAGTTCAAACATTACCTACTTGGATCTCACTTCAAAATGTGTACAAACCACTCTACTTTGAGATACCTAGTGAACAAGTCAATGTTGGGGGGTAGAATATGCAGATGGTTACTACTATTCCGGGAATATGACTTTAAAGTGATCATGAAACTAGGAAATTTCAACTCATGACCGAATCACTTGTCGCACATACTATCAGGTGAAGATGCAAGAAACTTGGATGAAAATTTACCATATGCACACTTATTCACAATTCAGATGGTGGATGACTATTTTGCAGAAATATTTCATTTTTTTAGCACATGAGTAACCCCATCATACTTCATAGTGGTACAAAAGAAGAAACTTGTAGTGAAGGCAGAAGACTACCAGTTGATAGCAGGAAATATATACAAGTTAGACGCAAATGGTATTCTATGAGGTTGTGTATTGGAACATGAAGAAATATAGTATTGTCAGAAGCACATGAAGGGTTGTAGGAGGTCATTATGCAAGAAATCAAACCGCTCAGAATATTCTGCACGCAGGATTATGGTGTCCTACCCTTCACAAAGTTGGTAAAACAAAATTTCAAATTTGCATCATCTGTCAGAGACTTGGGAAACCTTTTAGGAGAGATGAATTGCCCTTGGTTCCACAAGTGAAGTTACAAGGAGAGATGAAACGATCAGGAGCTAGGTATACCATTACTATGATAGACTTCTTAACCAGATGGGCCGAGGTAGAGCCATTTAGAGACTACAACGTGGAGACAGTTGTGTGATTTTTAATCGAAAATGTAGTCACAAGGTTTGGATGCCCAAGAGTACTTATGAGTGATCAGGGAACTCACTTTCTGAATAGAACTATTGTAGTATTTAAAAAGGAGTTTCATATCCATCATCAAAAAAGTACACCATACCATCCTCAAGTGAATGGTACAGCATAAGCTTTCAATAATATTCTGGAACATGCGTTGACAAAGTTTTGCAACATAAGTCGGGATTACTGGGAATTAAAGATTCCAACAATGTTATGGGCCTATGGGACTACAAGCAAGAAGCTGACATGACAGACTCCATTCAGTTTGATGTATGGACAAGAATTTGTGATGCCTATGGATTTTATTGTACCAATTATGTGCATTGTTGTGATTGTGGAACTTATAGATTTATGCATTGTAGAAAAGATATTGTTCGAACATATGGAATTAGAAAAGGATCATTTCATCACAGGTTTCCATCAACAGGTACATAAATTGTGTGAGAAATATTGGCATGAAAGACATATCAAGGAGAAAAAATTTAAGACATGAGACTTAGTGTTACTTATGACATTAATTTTCTATAGCACTCAAGGAAGCTCCAGGTGCATTGGCTAGGCCCATATGTGATCAGATATGTGACAGAGGCAGGTGTGGGTCAACTGGAGAAGTTTGATGGAGACGTTATGGAAGGTCTGGTTAACAGAAGTAGATTGAAACTGTACATGGACAGTCATGCTTCCGCGCACTATTTTTAACTACGCAAAATGTGTACCATAGTGTATTATAGTGTAGGTAGAAAAAGAAAGAAAAAGTAAGAAAAAGAAGAAAATGAAATAAAAAGTATTCAACGTAAGAGATAGAAGGTTGGAAGAAAGCATAGATGTATTGTTCAACCCATTAAGTCAACAAGTGTCACAGAGACAAATTAAACAAGGAGGATGTGTGTGCAAGAAGGAATATTGGAATGCAATAAAAGCGTATGAAGAAAGCAGTAAAGGAATTTAAGAAAATCCATGACAGGACATGCAATAAAGAACTACCATGGCAATGAAGTAGTGTTGATGCATAACCATAAATGCAGATCGACAAGAATATTTTGTTGATTGGTCGGAATAGCCACAGTATGGTCAATAGAATGTCGACGTTTCGGATCCAAAACAGGATCCATCTTCAGGACAATGAGCCTGGGTTTAGATAAAGAGAAGATTTGTCTTTTGATAGTTTGGAGAATCTAACGGATAATTAATTAAATATACTGAGTTAATGCAGCATTAAGGCAAGAAATAAATGCTAAGGCAAGTGGGTTAAACTAAAAGTTCGGGCACGAACGAGCTTATAAATAACTAGCAAGTGGATAAAAGTAGTTGAAGGGTTGAACAGGTAAAATATATTGTTATTTATATTTCCATAAAGAGTAGTGAAGGCAGAGAGCATGGAGCCAAGTGAAAGAAGCAGAGAGCCAAAGAAATTAGTTACAAAAGAGAGTTGTAGAAAACAATGGCACCACCTAAGCCAGTGGAGGCATCAACATCAACACCAAAGAAACCATGCAATAATCCACCAACAGTACTAGTATAGGCAGAGACACCAAGAGCATCAACATCGGAGTCAAGATTGACCAATTTTCCAAGGGACTACATACCTCCCAGGAAATACATAGCGAAGCCAGTAAACTTGTCAAAAGACACTAAGTACAAGATTGTGGAGCTGGAAATCCCACAAGGAGTGATCGTAGAGGAATCCATGTTAGGTTTGATATCGAGCTTAAAATATGCAGACCATGACATTACAGACGAGAAGAAATTTCCAGATATGGCGTCGAGCAAGTATCTAAAGAGGTACGTTAGTATAGAGACAAGGATGGTTGTGATGAAATGAGAGATATGAGCAACAGGGTTGCAGAAAGTGGTCATTTTGAACTTATTTGATATAGCACACTTTGGGAGGAGTGCATAGATTAATGCCTACATAAAAATGTTGTTGATATTCATACATCGAGGCTACTTGTGGCTCAGCAGGCCTGTCTCAATTGATACAGAATCAATTGTGTTCATTACTGGATTATCATTGCAAGGGGAGGAACCTTCACTGATCTTTGCAGAAAAAAAGAACGAGAAGCCTCTATCAGAGAGAATGAAAAAAAAATTCCATACATTATGAGGACAACACAGTTTATATGTAGCAAGCATATGCGACTCAACAATGTGTTTTGTGACACAAGAATTAGCTTGTAAATTATTAAGGAATTGTAGGAGAGACCAAGTACCAACGAAAATCATCATGACAGTCGATAAGTGCATCGAGGGTGTAAATATGAACTGGGTGACATTTTTTCTTAACCAATTCTTGATATATTTTGAGGAAGTGAAAGATAAAGGGATAAAATTTCACTAGGCGTGGCTATTAATTCCAATTGCATTATCAACATGGAAGGAGCCAGATGATACACAGTTTTTGGGAGTAAAACATAAGCCATGTCTAGCTACACGATATTAGAACTTATGGCATACTACACACAAGGTATGACAGTTAGACGACAATGTTTCTTTTTATATATATGTAAGGAAGTGATTCAAACAATTATTCAGAGTACATCACGCATAACACCATAGTTTGTCGAAGAATACAAGCCATTTGCATGATTTAAGGCAGGGTGCCATCACATGTATGTGCAAGTGAAGAAGGATCCAAATTAGGAATGGTTTCCCATGTGGTACAGTTTAAATAAGGAAGAGATGGGCCACGTTATGGAAGATTGGGATGACGATTGGAAGATACCGCCAACAAAGACTGAGAAAGCAGAGACACAACGACCAGAGATTGAAGAAATATCAAGAGAAAAAGAAGGAGAAGAACGGGAAAAAGGAAATGGTGCAGGAAGAAAAACATAAAAGAATGTCATACACACAGGAGAGAAGTGCAAAGGCATAGACATAGGGAAATCACCCACGCAACACAAGAAAAAGAAGGTTGTAAGGGAACCAACCATTCAAGACCTAACAGAAGATGGCTTGGATAAGATTGCATACCAAGTTAAAGAAGCAATAGGTGAGGATTTTGAATGCACAATGAGACAACAAGAGGAAAGGAATTTGGATATGCAAGCACATATTATTGTGTTGCGATAATTCTTGGAGACCATGCAACTTTCCACATTACAACGTGAGCAACTAAGGTGAATTCGATGACCTCTATTGTATCTAGAGAAAGATGTGTAATGAAGATAGAAACAAGAGTCATAGAGTTCCCCACAGTAGAGTTGAAGGAGCAATCAAAGACAATTAGTCATATTGACTTAGTGGTCTCTCAATTTCCTACAGAAATTGTGTATGAGTTACAATCGCGCGTGACAGAGGAAATTTAGGTGCACGTAGTATCAACCTCATTGGAACTAACCAAGACTATTGAAGATAAGGACATATTGCAATAAGAATATGAACAAATCGAGCAGGAATAGGATGAGGAAGCACAAAAGGTAGGGAGATTCAAACAAGTAGTTGAGTAGGGAGATTCAAACAAGTAGTTGAGGGGGTCTATCACATTATTCCAAAAGTACCAAGGGAGGAAGATGTGCCATTGGAGGAACAGGTGACAAAGCAGAGTGAATCCATTTAGGGCTTCTAATAAAAGATCATGAATTTAGAGGCAAGACAGATACCAATCACTCCCCTAGAGGAACGAGAGAAACGATGGCCACCACAAGCATAAAGAACATCAAGAATATGGAAGTATAATTATATAAGTTATATGTAGAAAGCATAGACCTTTGGATGCAACTGAAAAAGGATGTCTAGTTGCAGAAGATTGGCCGAAAGATACATGTTTCACAGGATAAGGCACAAAATTTCAAATAAGTAATGAGTACATTACCTCCAACAGAGGTGGTAACAACAATGGCCAAAAACAGGAAGCTATATTTAGAAATAAATCAACTAAGGGAGGAGCAGCAAGATCATGCACAAAAGATTGAGGTATTGCAAGAAGAATCCTATAAGGTTACAACATAGTTAGTAGCCACTCAAGGCATCGTCAAGTACGTGGCACGGGAAACCGTTGAAAAATTGAAGACTCACTTAACTGTCGAAATGCTTGCGGAAATTGTACAGCAGGAAGCATAAGTCAAGGAAAAAGCTTCAATGGCCAACGATACACTACAAAAAAAATTGGCAACCTGGAAGCAGACCTGAAGAGTCTTGGGACGAGCCACATGTTAGTGTAGGGAGCCTGTTGGAGCAAGAAATTTTGGATAGTATTGGGAATCACACAGAAGCAGATCGCGTGACATTTTGGCTAAGGATAAATGTGTGCACAAAGAAGTTCGAGCATGTTCGAGAGCTAGTGCGCAAAAGGTGGAAATTAGTTGGTATTTTGGGATATTTTGTCCACATTGTAATAGGCTTAGCCCTATTTCTAAACTATAAATTGTAATGGGTTTTGGGGTAGAAAAAGGGGAGTTAAGTGGATTTTTGGTGATGATTTTTGGATCGAGTGGGTTTTGAGTTATGACTAAGGTTTTCGGGAGTTAGGATCACACTGCAGCAGAATGAATGAGGCAGGTTTGGGTAATGTTAATTGATACATATTATTGTAAGCGTAGTGCATAGATGTAAGGAGATTATGAATGAATAAAATAAGAAGTGAGTCGTTGTGGACGTAGCCCAGTTTGGAGTGAACCATGTTAAAACCTTGTGTCTTGATGTGTTGTTTATGTGTGTTATAATTCATATGATGTTTATTGTTACTGCACAATGATGATAAATGCTCAAGTATTCTGAATATGTCATTGTTATATGTTGTTATGGTCTTATGCACTTAGGTTAATGATGAATGAATGAATGTTAAGTGGAGTAATTTCGTGCACATGGTATATTAAATGATAATTAAAGGTTAAGTAATGGAAACTGCACACACAGTAGGTGAAAGCATGATGCATAGTATGGTTATGTTGAATGCCTCACTTCCCCTCATCACTACAGAAACTTGGTTCCTGCAACCCCTCTAGATGCCTCGGGTGAGACTTCACTTTCTTGCAGGTGATACAAAAAGGGTCAGTGTCTAAGGGTTTTGCTTTTTTATTAATGATTAACCCCCAAGTCTTCCCACTACGTGCCTATTGGCAAATTCAGTGAACAGACAATGAATGCTTGTCATTGATGACAACAGTGGAGATGGCAGGATAAGAGATTTGAACGTAAAAGACCAGGAGGAACAACATTGAGGAAAATGCGCGCAACAAAGCTCAAGATACAGGAGTTTGTAGAGGAGAAGGAAGATGGTGACCGTTGGATCCCATTCAAATTTCCCGAAAGGCCAATAGTCGTCAGATCTACAGAAGCTGCGCAGAGGTTAAGCGCAGGGGTTAAGTCCTACTATGCAGAGGAGAAATCCTGGACAAGTCATCGGGATATTGGAGAGAGAATCCTAGCCATTGATCTGGGCAGGACACGCGTCAGCATTCTGGTGAGGCATTGGGATATTGGCCATCGGGAAATCGGGGATCCCGGTGACAAGAGAGTCAAGACATCGAAAGTCTCGAAATCCCGGAGGAATAGGGATTGTCCATCTGCAAGGACAGGTGGCAAAGGATCGGGCGCCGTCGAAGTTTTTCTCATCGGAGAATCAGGAATCGGAGTTTCACGAGTCCCGTGTTCAATTACAACAGAAACCCCGAAATCACGATGAAATAAATCCCGACTGAACCTGAACCGTCAGATCAACATGTGATCTAGACCGTCGATCCAACTCACGACAGCAGACCACGTCAGCTAGGGACACGTGGCACAACTAGGTAATGACAGGTGTTAGGAAGATTCAACACTTCAGGAACATGTAAGTCATGAATCAGAGTGACATGTGGCAATATTTAACACGTGTCAAACTACGTGTGACATCAGCAGCACATCGGGGATCGACATATCGGGGATTCCGTGGTTGTGAAAACTTTGCATTGCAAACCTGCGAACTTCGAAACCCTGATAAGAGGTATGGATGTGGTCATGTGGTATGACAGTCATGTGGACTAGAGCGCAGTCAGACGGGGCTAGGCGAACAGGACGTGCATCGGGATATCGGGAATCGGAGGATCGGGAATCCTAAAGACATGCACCTTTTGACAGCGCAAGTGTTGAAACTCCGATAGGAGTAGCCACGAAAAGGGATAAGGTTGCGGTCACGAGGAATGGTCACATTGGTCAGGAGCTGAGCCAGGAGGGCCCGCGTGTGAAGGGATGGATCAGGGATCGGGACTTTGTAATGCCAAAATCTCTTGACATCAAGAACTCTGAAATCGCGATATGCGATTTCGTGATGTAATCACAGCCGTTGTATAAGAAGTGATCTGGATCGTTGATCACAACCCGTATCGGAGTATTGGGGATCGGGAATCTGAAAGGCCAAAATCTCTTGACAACGAAAACTCCGAAATCACGATATGCAATTTTGTGATTTGATCGTAGCCGTTAGAGCAAGAATGAGATCTGGACTGTTGATTTCCTTCAAAGGAGTGTCGGGATTTGGATGATTGGGAATCCCGCAAGTGTATGCATTTAGGCATCACAAACCCCGTAGCCCCAACGGGTTAAGGTTGTGGTCACGAAGTGAAGGTCATGTTGATCGGGAGCTAAGCTCAGGAGGGCTAGCGTATGAAAGTGCTGAAACCTGATTTAAAAGGAAAGAATAATAAAGATTATCCAACGGTGCAGATAAAGCTTGAACTGATCAGAGGGTTACTGTTCTTCCACACACATTTAACTCTTTCAGTTACAAATCCGTTAGTGAAACAAACTCATGATTGCCAATTAGTTGTCGATCAGTTGGCTTTTCAGTTGGCTGGACAGTTGTCGTCATTTTTCCCAAGGAGTTGGGAAGTTGAAAAGGTTGTGCCCGTCTGTATAAAAGAAGATGAACCAAACTGTGTCGGGTTGGTTGTTCTAAAGGGAAAAGGAATGAAACAATAAGAAAGGAGAAAGGAGAAGATGTTGAGCATGAAATTTAATGACAGGTAGAGCAGAAGAAGAGCTTAATGACAGAAGAATATGATGCAGAGCAGGCCTGTTGAAGAAGAGTAGAATAGCAGAACAGATCAGACTTACAGAACAGAGAAAGGAAGGTAAGAATTGATTTATCTGAGAAATTGTCTATGTATTCATTATTATTATAAATTAGGGAGGTTGGGAGGTGCTCAGGAGGACTGTTTTCCTCGGAATTTCAAGTGGGTTCTTGAACACAGGAAGTTGTAGCTTCCATCTGGTTGCAGCCAGAGAAACAAGGGTGGCAGGGTGGTGCTAGGGAGAACAGGTGTTCTCTGTTAGGCAGGTTGGAGCCTGTGTAACTGGAAGTTGGTGCTTCCATCTAGTTGGTGCTGGTACATTTGGGAATTTGGTGATGGAACATTTAGGAAGTTGGTGCTTCCATCCAGTTGGTGCTGGAATACTCAGGGAGTTGGAGCTTCCTTCTAGTGGGTGCTAGAGAAACTAGAGAGTTGGAGCTCTCAAACAAGTTGCAGCTTGTAAGACAGAGGTAGCAGCCTAACATTGAGTTGGTGCTCAATTGTAAATGATGTACAGAACTGCAAAAGATTGCCTATCATTTCGAAGAAGAAGAGGTTTTCTCCCTTTATGGGTTTCCTTGTGAAAATCTGTCTCTGTGTGTATTTCATGTGTGACTGATGGTCTTTACTTTTACTGTTCATATGTTGTATATTGTTGATGACCACATGAAGAAATATTAATAATGTTTTAACAG
>JZKD02S1592982.1:10054-29198 GCA_000966675.3 Picea glauca
CAGGGGCATCTAAGCCGTCAAAATCACCCGAGGATCGCACCCGGCCTGAGCCACACCAACCCTTAACATGGTTGGATTTTTTGTCCCCGCAGGTTTCGAACCAGTGACTTTAACAACACGAAGTGGCTTAACAACACACTCTGTCACCGACTGTCCTACACCTCAGGGACATAAAGTTGAAGGACATGGGGGTGGGCTTTGATCCACTTATGTGTGCACGGGTCACGATACCATTAATTAATTAAGTATTAATAATTGAGTTATTAATTATTAATAATTGAGTTATTAATTATTAATAATTAATAAATTATTAATAATTGATTAATTATTATTAATTAATTATCAATTAATATTTAATTATTAAATTTAAAATATATTAAAACATTAATAGTTGATCCCCAAGCATGTTGGTTGTAACTAGCAACAACCACATTTATGTAAAAGTGGTTGATATACACCGATCGACCCGATCTGCGATAGGCGTCCCCCTATTGGAATCGATGGTTTAATGAACTTTTTAATCACAAATTTCAATCTTATGGACAAGATTTAAAGATGCTTGCATATTCTTCATCTTACACTCAAATCAATGAATGGAATTTAATCTCCATAACTTCCTGACATTTATAAATGCATCTGTTAACCTGTTTACTTTATCACATTTACTAAATCATGTTAAGGAATTACTATTCAACCATCTGATTTCCATGTTTAAGTGATTAAAAAAGATTAATATATATGTAACCTTTTATTACCACGTTTTTTTATTTAGCTCAACCTCTTTCCCATGGATAACACGTATCATATTTGGACATGATTAAGTTGCGGCGGGCATAATGATAACATGTATCATATTTGGATAGGTTTCTGAGTTGTCGTGGGCATTTGTTGGCATGCGAAACATGAAATGACATTATGCCACTTTTTCTTAGGTTGATATTATATATAAAACTCTTTATTGCCACATTTGGTTTATTACCAGGCTTTACCGCACACCTCATTGAGATTTACCGTTTCATTTTAATTTTCGCATTTCATATTTTAGATGAATATATGAGTGTTAAAAAAACTCCCACTACACGCCTCATTGGGATTTAATGGTTTAACGATTTTGAATGCTTATATTTTGAAATTATTCCAATTAAACATGATTATCAATTGTTTAATTTTTTAAAATTGAATGGATATAAATATTTCAAATTTTAAATTTAATGTTATTTGTATTAAGGCTTATTTTATAATAATAAGAAAATAATAATAATTTAATAATAAGAATGTAATGATAATAATTTAACATTTTTAATTTATTTGTATTAAAGTTTATTGTATAATAATAAGAAAAAGATATTCTAAATAATAATACTTGAATAATATAATTTTTTCTAAAAGGAGAGCTAGGGTTTGACAGTCGCGACGAGCTAGGGTTTGATAGTCGAGGCCACAGTAGAGAACAACATGAGAAATAAGGGGGGGGGGGCAAGGGAACCCCCTCATACAAATAGGTAGTGGTGGACAGAGGAAAAGGGACAAGCAACGAAGTTTTCAAGGCACCAGTGACAGGAACCTCGAGATTAGACCCAGGGAAGCATCAAGAGAGAATTTGATGCAGGAGCATCCCTCGTGACAAGCAAAACCAACGTGGAAGCAAAAGACAGCTGGAAGACGTCCAGCGCAAGTTTTTGAATTTTTAAATTTTCTCTTGAAGTTGACGTGCCAAACTTAAATGAGATCATTTAATGAAAGCGCCTTGGAGAAAATGTACTCAGACCTATAGCCATATGCTCTCGTCTGAGATAGACAGAGGCATTTATAGTAGTAGTTGCAAGTAGATAGAATTGAATTCTTAGATTAGACAGTTCTAGAAGAAGGAGGGAAACCGGATATAGACACCCTCATTTGTATCATTGTAACATTAGAAGGAGAAAAAAGAGTCTAGAGCATAGGAGAATAGTAGAGAGTTGTGGAAGAACACCCATGTATAGATCTTGAATTAATAGAAGAAGTTGATTCAGATTCATGGTTGTTGTGTTATTCTTTGTGTATGTGTGTTGAATGCTCTGCTTATGAATACTACTCCCTGTTATGCATTTGTTATTATGCTGCATGTATGATTTCATGTGTTAAGATCAAAATCTGAGAAGAGAGGTGAGCTACAATTGTTTTATCCTTTGAGCAAGGATTCCTGCAAGGAGTGCAGTTGAAGTCGTCTGCAAGGAGTGCATTGACAGAAGGCTCGAGAGTTAAACTCTTGTTCTCAATTCACTCAGAAGCGAAAGTGGGTTGTACAAGTTGTGCAAGGAGTGCGCAGGCTAAGGAGAATCTCAGTCGTGGAACTGGGTAGAAGTGTTGAAGGACTACTGCTAGGGCATACGCAGAGTCAAAGGAAGCTCGAACAATTGAAGTGTTCGCAGGTTTGCTGCAAGGAGTGCGTGCAAAGAACCTCATTGAGGTTGAAGTAATTTAGCAAAGCTCAGGAAGGATATGCCTCTGAGTCGCTAAAGATCAACATATATTAGTGTGACGTGAAGTCAACAAGAAACATCACAGGTTGGCGAAAGGGCGAAGGAATCTCGTGGAGAGATACTCTTTTTCATTTCGTGGATTAACCAAGGAAGAACGGATGGTAAAAATCTTCTGAAGAGATTTCACGAAGTTACGAGGATCGTCAGATCTTGTAGAGGTGCAAGGAGGTTACGAAGAGAAGATTCTGAAGAGTTTTGAAGCTCGGGAGAGGCAGATTCATCGGTTTAGAGTCATAGGAGCCGTCATATCTACACGTGGTATCATGTATCGGGGACTCGCGAGTTGGAGCCCCAAAAAGTTGAGTAGCAAGGGTGGAGAAATGGCGAGAAGGCTGAGAGTCGTCCATCTGAGGGGACAGGTGGCAGAGATTGGTGATCTCGCAAACTTGGGAGTTCGTAGAGTGAAAGCCCAAGTATTGGGTAAGCAAAGTCGTGAGGCGCAAGGACGCGAGGTGACGAAGGAGAGAGAGGATCGTAGCCTTACATCTGAGGAGGACAGGTGGCGATAGATCGAGGGATCTTGCGAACTTGGGAGCTCGCAAGTTGAGAGTCTGAACATTTGGTACTCCAAGTCGCAAGGTTTCAAGGCGGCGAGAGAAGGACAGCCGTTGGATCTGGAGCACAAGAGGACCATTGGATCTGAGTGAGGGATCGTGTTTCAGGACCTCACAAGAAGAGGTCTGAGAATTTGGATGCGGGTATCGCGAGGTTGTGAGATAGCGATATCCTGACAACTGGAGAGCAGTGTGGGCCATAGCTGAATGTGAGTGGAGTACAGGTGGGACAAAGGGATGTCGAGTCGTGAAGTGCCGAGGAGCGAACTCGTGTGGACGCCGAGTCGCGAAGTGCCGAGGAGCCGAGGTTCATGTGGACGCGTGGCAGAGTATAAGGTGGGACCGTGCATCTCAGGGAATCGTGGACTAGGAAGATGAAAACTCGACGGTTCAACCGACGAGGTCGCGAGGTTGCGAGGTCGCGAAGTCGTGAGAGGCGCTGACATTAAGTCTAGCCCATGGTTGCATGTGGAAGGAACTATACCCATATCGCCAGATTGGGTATCACAAGATTTGAAAGGAAATTTTGGAGGTTTTAAGTCATGAACTCGTGAGACAACGAGATTTAGCGGATCTCCCAGTGGTAAAGGGGAGACCTCGGAACAAATTTCTGTGGGTGCAGATCTCCCGATAGGGAGATAGAAGAACCTGTGAAGTTCTTCGGGCTGAGAAGAAGAAGATCCTATGCAAGGACGTGCCTAGGTGGTGCACCCCTACGTCAAGTGGTATTAGAGCCTATTATTTGTCTGTATATTTCAGGCAAGAGAGGCAGGAGGAGATAAGAGCACACTCGGATACACACGTCAAGTGGTATCAGAGCGTAGAAAAGTTTCTTTGCTTTCTGTAGCAGAGGAAAAGGAGAATTCACCGTGCCACCAATAAGAAGAGGTATACAGTCACCCGATCCAGAGGAGGAAAGGGAAATGTCTAGAGAAAGAGGTAGGCAAGTATAGAATTCAAATATGGAGAGAGAAGTGCGAAATCTTCGTGCGAGAATGGAGGACATGGAGACATCACAAAGGCGAAACGTTGATGCGGGAGATATCAATGAGTCCGAGGATGAAGGTGATGCTAGACATGAAGAGGAAGAAATCCCAACAGAAGATGTAGCCAATGAGCGTTTGATTAAGGCTATCACTCGGATGAGTTCGAAAACAAAAATGGACATCCCAGTTTATGAAGGGAATCTGGATGCAGAAGAGCTTCTAGATTGGATTAGAGCTCTTGACACTTACTTTGATTATGAAGATATCGAGGATGATAAGAAATTCAGACATGCCATCACCATATTAAAAGGACATGTAGCCTTGTGGTGGGATGAACTGCAAGCTGACAGGCATTACCAAGGCAAGCAGAAAATTAAAAGTTGGGACAAGATGATTGTGAAGATGAAGGAAAAATTCATTCCCAGGGATTATCAAATTTCTCTATTCAAGAGGATGCAGAACCTGAGATAGAAGCTGATGACTGTGAAGGAGTATACTGAGGAATTTTACAGGTTGAATATCAGAGCAGGTCTCGCGAAAGCAATGACGAAAATGTGACCAGGTATCTGAATGGTCTGAGGTATGAAATTCAGGATGAATTAAATTTGGCAACCATCCAAATGGTGGAGGATGCTTACCAATTGTCTCTGAAAGCTGAGGAGAAGTTGATTTGTAAACAAAGTCAGAGAGGCCGAGGCAGAAGTCAGCCTAAAGGTAAATTGGTTGCCCAAGATAAATACTAGAAGCCCAAGGAAGACTGGAAGAAACCTCAGGAAAAGGTTGAAAGAGGTGGAACCTCACAGATAAGACCATATGCTGAGCAATGAGGATAGAAAATTGAGCAAAGAGGAGGATATGATGGTAATGATAGATTTCCTCGTACCAGAGGTAGAGGAAGAGGAAGAGGTGGAGTAATTACATGCTTCACGCGTGGAAAGAATGGACACAAGTCATTCGAATGCCTAGAGAAAAATAAAGAAACTAGAGAAACTCACATTGTTGAGGCACAGAGGCGAGATGTTGAGGCAGAGTACGTTGAAGGAGGAATATCACTGGTGATGCGAAAAGTCCTTTTGACGCCAGAAAAAGAGATGGAGAATCCAGCACAGAGGAACAGTCTTTTTAGGACTACTTGCAAGACCAAGGATAGAGTGTGCAAGGTCATCGTGGATAGTGGAAGCACCGATAATCTCGTTTCAATCAAGATGGTAGAAAAGCTAAAGCTGGAGACAACTAATCACCCGAGTCCATACAAAGTTTCATGGCTACAGAAGGGACATCAGGTAAATGTCACTAAATAGTGCGTAGTTGACATCAAGATAGGAGGATATAATGATAAAATTTTATGTGATGTTATTCCTATGGATGTCTGTCATTTATTGCTGGGTAGACCATGGCAATATGATAGAAATGTAATTCATGATGGGAGGATGAACACCTATACCCTGAAGAAGAATGGGAGGACTCACATGTTGTGTCTGATTGAAGATAAAGAGGTGAAACTGGAAGTAAGAAACAAAGTACTTCTCATGAGTGGGAAGGAACTTCTTACAGAAGTTAAGAAGAAGGAGGATCCACAATTCTTTGTGGTCAGAAAACCGAGAATTGTTCTGACTAGCACAAGAGTGGATGATTTACCAGAAGAAGTTCAGGAACTACTGGAAGAGTTCGTTGATATTGTGGTGGATGAATTACCTCGTTCATTGCCACCGATGAGGAGGGTGAGTCACCATATTGATCTCATACCAGGAGCTAGTTTACCAAACAAAGTCGCGTACAGATTGATACCACAGGAGAATGAAGATGTTAAAATATAGGTCCAAGAGTTGTTGGACAAAGGTTTTGTCAGGGAAAGCTTGAGTCCATGTGCTGTTCCAACAGTACTCAGTCCGAAGAAAGACGGAGGCTGGAGGATGTGCACTGATTCAAGAGCCATTAATAAGATAACTATCAGGTATCGATTCCCATTGCCAAGGATGGATGATCTGATGGATTGCTTAAGTGGAGCACAATTTTTTTCAAAGATAGATTTGAAGAGTGGATATCATCAGATTCGTATGAGAGAAGGTGACGAATGGAAAACAACATTCAAGACAAACGAAGGGTTGTATGAATGGATTGTCATGCCATTTGGCTTGACAAATGCATCGAGTACCTTTATGAGGTTGATGAATGAAGTCCTGAAGGAGTTCATCGGAAAAATTTTCATCGTGTATCTGGATGACATATTGGTTTTCAGCAAGACAAAGGCTGAACATTTGAAGCATTTGGCTATTGTGATGAAGAGATTATAGCAGGAGAAGTTGCTGATAAACATGAAGAAGTCCTCATTCATGAAGACAAAACTCATTTATTTGGGGTTTGTCATATCTGCAAATGAGTTGAGGATGGATCCAGATAAAGTGGAGGTAATCAAGAATTGGCCATCACCGAGGAACGTATTTGAGGTGAGAATTTTTCATGGTTTGGCTAGTTTCTACCGAAAATTCATCAGGAATTTCAGTGGAATTAGTGCAGAAATGATGGATACAATAAAGAAAAGACATAAATATTTTCACTGGACTGAAGAGGCTGAGAGGAGCTTCAATTTATTGAAGCGAAAGATTACAGAGCAACCAATTCTGGTGTTGCCAGATTTCCAAAAGACATTTCAGGTGAAATGTGATGCAAGCGAGTTTGCCATAGGAGTGGTCTTGAGTCAGGAGGACATACCAATTGCATATTTCAGCGAGAAGCTGAATGAGGCAAAAGAAAAATACTCCACATATGATAAAGAATTCTATGCCATCATACAGGCATTGAAGAAATGGAGGCACTATTTGATTCCAAAAGAATTTGTTCTATATAGTGATAACCATGCATTACAATTTGTGAATCAACAGGAAAAGTTGAATTAGAGGCATGTTAAATGGGTAGAGTACATGCAAAATTTCACTTTAGTGATAAAACATATTTCTGGTACTGCTAACAAAGTTGTTGATGCTTTGAGCAGGAAGTGTTTGTTGTTGTAGGAGTTCAAAGTCAGGACGTTAGGCTTTGATGACATTAAGGACATGTATGCAGATGATTCAGACTTCAGGGAAGCTTATGAAGCAACTGGGAATCCAGTTCTTAGAGACAGAAGCCAGTGGATAGAGTATGTGATCTAGGATGGGTTGCTGTTCAAAGGCAATCAACTGTGTATTTCGAATTGCTCCATGAGGGAGAACTTGTTGAAAGAGAAGCACAGTGGAGGATTGGCCGGACACTTCGGTCATGATAAGACATTTGAAAAACTGAGCGAGTCATACTTTTGGCCAGGGATGCAGTCAGAAGTCAAGAATCTTATGGACAGATGCAGGATTTGCCGGCATTCAAAAGGAAGGAAGCAGAATGCAAGATTTTATCAGCCATTTCCCATACCAGACAAGCCGTGGGATGAAGTTAGCATGGACTTCGTATTGGGATTGCTGAGGACACAAAGAGGTGTTGATTCAATCCTTATGGTAGTTGACAGGTTTTCTAATATGGCACACTTCATTCCATTCCAGAAGACCAGCGATGCGACCCACATCGCAAATTTTTTTTTCAAAGAGATTGTTCGACTCCATGGATTGCCGAAAAGAATTGTCTCGGACAGGGACACAAAATTCATAGGGAATTTCTGGAGAACATTGTGGAAGAAGATGGGGACTAATTTGATGTTTAGTTCTGCTTATCATCCTCAGACGGATGGGCAGACATAAGTGGTCAACATAAGTCTGGGAGATTTGTTGAGGAGCTTGGTGACAGAGCACCATAGCAGTTGGGATAGCATATTACCGCAAGCAGAGTTTGCTTACAATGATTCAGTGAACAAGAGCACCAGGAAAATTCCATTTCATATTGTATATGGAATGTAGCCAAGAGGAGTTTCTGAACTGAGGGATTCAGAACAGACTGATACTAGCAGCGCTAGTGCAGGAGAATTCGCTGAAGCGATGATGGAACTTCACAGCCAGGTGAAGGAGTGACTATTGAAGTCAAGTCAGGAGTACAAGCACAGAGCAGATCAACATCAGAGACAACTTCAGTTTGAAGTTGGTGATCTGGTTCTGGTACATTTGAGGAAGGAAAGGTTTCTAAGAGGAACATACAACAAGCTGAAGATGAAGAAAATTGGGCCATGCAAGGTCTTGAAGAAAATAGGACAAAATGCTTATGAAATTGAGTTACCAGATGGGATCAGAATATCTATGATATTTAATGTTTCAGATTTATATCCATATAAAGCTGATGAAGTAGGAGAAGAAGGTGATGATCAACCAGAGGTCCAGTGGCAGAAGCAGATGCCAGTTGCAGAAAAGCCACAGATGGAGTAGATACTGAATAAAAGGATGGGTAAGAAAACCAGGAGGAAAGAATATTTTGAATATTTGGTCAAGTGGAAGGGTCATCCAGTTGAAGATGCCAGCTAGGAGACTGAAGAAAGGATTCAGAAGCATGGACATACCGTGCAGGAGCTCATGGACAGGAGCCCATGCAAATTTTCAATCAAGGGAGTATGATGCAGGAGCATCCCTCACAGCAAGTAAAACCAACGTGGAAGCAGAAGATAGCTGGAAGACGTCCAACGCAAGTTTTTAAATTTTTAAATTTTCTCTTGAAGTTGACATGCCAAACTTAAATGAGATCATTTAATGAAAGTGCCTTGGAGAAAATGTACTCAGACCTCTAGCCATACGCTCTCATCTGAGATAGACATAGGCATTTATAGTAGTAGTTGCAGGTAGATAGAATTGAATTCTTAGATTAGACAGTTCTAGAAGAAGGAGGGAAACCGGATATAGACACCCTCATTTGTATCATTGTAACATTAACAGGAGCAAGAAGAGTCTAGAGCATAGGAGAATAGCAGAGAGTTGTGGAAGAACACCCATGTAAAGATCTTGAATTAATAGAAGAAGTTGATTTAGATTGATGGTTGTTGTGTTATTCTCTGTGTATGTGTGTTGAATGCTCTGCTTATGAATATTACTCCCTGTTATGCATTTGTTATTATGCTACGTGTATGATTTCATGTGTTAAGATCGAAATTTGAGAAGAGAGGCGATCTACAATTGTTTTCTCCTTTGAGCAAGGATTCCTGCAAGGAGTGCAGTTGAATTCGTCCGCAAGGAGTGCGTTGACAGAAGGCTCGGGAGTTAAACTCTTGTTCTCAATTCGCTCAGAAGCGAAAGTGGGTTGTACAAGACGTGCAAGGAGTGCGCAGGCTAAGGAGAATCTCATTCGTGGAACTGGGCAGAAGTGTTGAAGGACTACTGCTAGGGCATACGCAGAGTCAAAGGAGCTCGAACAATTGAAGTGTTCGCAGGTTTGCCGCAAGGAGTGCGTGCAAAGAACCTTGTTGAGGTTGAAGTAATTTAGAATAGCTCAGGGAGGATAGGCCTATAAGTCACTGAAGATCAACATAGATCAGTGTGACGTGAAGTCAAGAAGAAACATTGCAGGTTGGCGAAAGGGAGAAGAAATCTCGTGGAGAGATACTCTTTTTCATTTCGTGGATTAACCAAGGAAGAACGAACGGTCGAAATATTCTGAAGAGATTTCGCGAAGTTACGAGGATTGTCAGATCTTGCAGAGGTGCAAGGAGGTTACAGAGAGAATATTCCAAAGAGTTTTGAAGCTCAGGAGAGGCAGAGTCATCGGTTCAAAGTCACAGGAGCCATCAGATATACACGTGGTATCGTGTATCGGGGACTCGCGAGTTGGAGCCCCAAAACGTTGAGTAGCAAGGGTGGCGAAGTGGCAAGAAGGCTGAGAGCCGTCCATCTAAGGGGACAGGTGGTAGATATTGGTGATCTCGTGAACTTGGGAGTTCGCAGAGTGAAATCCCAAGTATTGGGTAAGCAAAGTCGCGATGCGACGAAGGAGCGAGAGGATCGTAGTCATCCATCTGAGGAGGACAGGTGGCAAGAGATCGATGGATATCGCGAACTCAGGAGCTCTCAAGTTGAGAGTCTGAACATTTGGTACTCCAATTCGCGAGGTCGCGAGGCGGTGAGAGAAGGACAGCCGTTGGATCCAGAGCACAGGAGGATCGTTGGATCTGAGCAAGGGATCGTGTTTCAGGACCTTGCAAGAAGAGTTCCGAGAATTTGGACACGGGTATCGTGAGGTTGTGAGATAGCAATATCCTGACAGCTAGAGAGCAGTGTGCACCATAGCGGAGCGTGAGTGGAGTACAGGTGGCACAAAGGGACGCCGAGTCGCGAAGTGACGAGGAGTGAACTCGTGTGGACACTGAGTCACGAAGTGATAAGGAGCTGAGGTTTGTGTGGATGCGTGGCAGAGTATAAGGTTGGACTGTGCATCTCGGGGACTCGCAGACTAGGAAGGTGAAAAATCGATTGTTCAACTGGCGAGGTTGCTAGGTTGTGAGGTCACGAAGTCGCGAGAGGCATTGACATTAAGTCTAGCCCATGGTTGCATGTGGAAAGAGCTATACCTGTATCGCCAGATCGGGTATCGCAAGATTTGAAAGGAAAGTTTGGAGGTTTTAGGTCATGAACTCTTGAGACAACGAGATTTAGCGGATATCCCAGTGGTAAAGGGGAGACCTCGGAACAGATTTTTGTGGGTGCAGATCTCCCTATAGGGAGATAGAAGAACCTTCAAGTTCTTTGAGCTGAGAAGAAGAAGGTCCTGTGCAAGGACGTGCCTGGGTGGCGCACCCCTGCGTCAGAATCTAGGACAAAAATGAGACTAGGGAGGAAGTCACTAAGGAAACTCAGAAGGATTCGCAAGAGACCATGAATGCTAACGTAACGAAGGGGCGCAACCCCTGCAATACCAAAACAACAATGATACCCAAGGTGGTACCGGAGGACCCACAAACACAACTATACAGGGACTAGATGAAGACACATGCGCTCATATGCAAATTCATGGGGTTATGGCCCATAGAACGAACTCTGTGCAACTGTATTAAATATCACTGGAATACAAATGGAGAAGTGGAGCTCCACCTTAGCTCGAAGGGTTTCTTCACAACAGTCTTTATTAACCTGGAGGGCAGGGATAGACTCTTCTAGGGAGGTCCATACTTCCATGCCTTAGCGGGACTCTACATGCAACCTTGGAAAGAAAATTTTTCCCCAGAGAAAGAAACTTTAAAAAAGGTACCAGTGTGGTTGAGATTCTATTCCCTACCCCTAGACTACTGGTTTCCCTCTACCTTTGAATCAATAGGAAACAAACTGGGGAAATATGTGAAGACCTCAGAAGCCACCCTAAAAGGAAGATACACACCATATGCAAGAATTTGCATAGAGATGGACATTTCTCAAGCACTCCTAGAAGCCATAAGTATGGAATTCAGAGATGAGGAATGGATCCAAAACATAGATTAAGAACATATCCCCTTTAGATGCATAATATGCCATGAACATGGACACTTGATCAGAGAGTTCCCTCCAAACAAAAAGCAGGAAGCGGAAAATCCAAAAACACAACAAGACGGGGAAGGGTTTATAAACCCGAACCCTAGGAACAGAGCTAATAAAAAGAAAAATAAAACCTTGGTAGAAAATACCCAGGAGATCCATAATACAACAGAAGGAAGGGAACAAACAAACAAAGGGACAACAGAAGACAAGGACTCAAAAAGTTCCAGAAATCAAATACCAAGCAACAAAAGAGCCCACCCAATAACCAAACATTACAATAGTTCATGGGAGTTGACAAACCCTAATGGACGGAGAAACAAAAGGTGACAACACCACCATGAAAGACGCAGAGGGGGATGCCGAAATGACCCTGAGAAAAGTAGGTATGGAAGACCCCTACCTCAAAGACTTGGTGGAAAGGGAAGGCATAGACCTTCCACACGTATTAGAGAAATGGAAAAGACAGGGAGTTGACAACGTACCAATAGAGCAAATCGACCACATCCAATACTTGTTCCTCCTACGAGAGGAAGACAAAGCCATAGGAAAAAAACACACACACGGGGAGATAGGACACCTAGGAGTGAAAGTTGGAGAGGGATAATCGCAGATATCAACCAAATAAATGAAGAGGAAAAAAGGCAGGAAATCAAACAACGTAGCACTACAGGAGCTAGGAGAACTACTAATAAACTCTGGTAAGATCAAGAAACTCTTCCCCCACATGTTTAAATGAAGGTCATAACTTGGAATATAAGAGGCCTAAATAGCCCAAGAAAACAAAGAATCTTTAATAATAAACTAAAGCAGGAGCAACCGAATCTCTATTTTATTCAATAGATGAAATGTACTATAGACATAATGGAGTCAATCAATAAACAACACTGGCACAAGTACAAGATGGTATCCATCGAAGACAACCAAAGGTCGGGCGACATACTCATGTTGTGGAACCCAAAAATTCTAAATTTAATAGTAGTCGAAGCAAACAGGTACACCCTAATGGTGCGCATGCAAATCATATGAAACAATGAGGAGATTCTTTGCACAAATGTGTATGGGTTGCACTAACTAGAGGAAAAGAAAGGAATGATCTGAGACCTAGAAGATATAAAAGGTTGAGCCACCAACCTCCACTAGATCCTAGTAGGGGACTTCAACATTATCACCTCCCTTGTAGAAAAAAAGGGTGGTACAAGAAGACTAGATCAAGATGCAGAGGAGTTTTCAAATTTTATAGACAGAGTGGAGATGGTCTATATCCAAACTAAAAATTGCCAGCTCACTTGGAACAACAAACGGATGAACCAATTTCAGGTAGCTACAAGACTTGACCGATTCCCTATATCGGAGTCAATCATTTTGTAGGGGATAACCTTAGATTGGAACATCCTACCTTGGGGTGCTTCCGATCACTGGCCAGTGCAACTGGAAGATGGCTTCCAAACAACACCTAAGAACAAACCCTTCAGATTCGAGAAATTATGAATTGATCACCTGACTTTCAAGGAAAAAATCAAACAATGGTGGTGGGAGTAGCAACTAGAGAAAGGGACTAGGATGTTAAAACTACACAAGAAACTTAAATACATCAAAAATAAACTCAAAGAATGGAACAAAGAGATCTTTGAGAATATAAACATAGAGGAAAACGACATTGAAGAAAAAATGAAAAAACTCCAAGAAACTTGCATGCGGGAAGGCTATATGGAGGACCGGAAAAGGGAAGAGCTCAAAATGACCCAAGAGTTGGAGGTGCGATGCCAACAGGAGGAAACACTATGGTGTCACAAGTACCGCATTTGATGGCTAAATGAAGGAGAGAAAAGAACCAAGTTATTCCATAGAACAACCATGGATAGAAGAGCCCATAAAAAAATTCTGAAGATCAAGGACGAGGATGGAATTGAACACGAGTCCCATCAAGAGATCGAAAGCGCTATGGTTAGACACTTCCACGAGATATCCCAAGAAATGAATCAAGACAGATCGGAGGCCATTCAGAGGATAACCCAACATATTCCATGCTTGGTTACAACGGAACAAAACATCTTCGTGAACAAACCTATCGCCACGGAAGAAGTGGACAAAGCTCTCCAGGAAATGCCCAGTGGGAAAGCACCAGGTCTAGATGGCTTCACTATCGTATTCTTCAAATCCTATTGAGAAATCATCAAACATGACATCTATAAGGTAGTAGAGGACTCTAGAAGGTCTGTCTCCATCCTTAAAGCACTAAACAAAACCATGATCACCCTAATCCCCAAAGAAAATGAAGCCAAAACCCCAGATTGATACATACCCATAGTACTTTGTAATTTGATCTACAAGATCATCTCCAAAGTCATAGGAAATAGATTGAAACCCCTCCTAACTTCACTAATCTCACAAGAACAGGAAATCTTCGTGGAAGGTAGACAAATAATGGACAACATCATCAAGTCCCATGAGATCATTCACACCTTAAAACTTCAGAAGAGGGAGGGAATGTTAATACAACTAGACCTAGCAAAAGCTTATGACAAAATTATGTGGCATTATATAATCAAGACCTTGGAAGCCTTTGGTTTTAGCCAGCATTGGATCAGTTGGATTGTCAGTTTAATATTGACAACAAGATACTCGCAACTAATCAATGGAGCCCCGTCCAAACTTTTCTAGCCCACGAGAGGGATGAGACAAGGAGACCCGCTGTCTCCTTTCCTGTTCATTCTGATGATGGAAGGCCTCAGCTGGAGCATAAACAACAGAACAACAATTGGGGAAATAACATGGCTCAAACCTTTTGAAAACTTCCCTACTTCAACCCACCAAAAGTTTGTGGATGATACACTACTCCACGACATACCCATGGTCAAGGAAGCCAAGGCCTACAAACACATCCTAGAATATTTTGGGGAAGCCTTGGGTGCTGAGATCAACCACTCCAAGTCGATGATATTTTTCTTTAATACCAATGGAGAAATCTAAAGGAATTTGACCAACATTCTAGGTTTTGAACGAAAAACACTTCCAACCAAGTATTTGGGGATTCCTTTGACAGACAAAGTTTATAAGTTGTCAACTTGGGAAGGAGTAATAAACAAGCTACAGGAGCAAGTAAAACACTGGACGTATAGGTCCCTTAACCTAGCTGACAGACTGATCCTAACCAAGACTGTTTTACAAGCCATTCCAACCTTTATGATGCCAGTATTCCCCACTCCATAGGGGATCCTACAGAAAATCAGAGCCATCGAGAGGGACTTCCTATGGCGAGCTGCTAAAACAAATAAAAAATGGGCCTTGGTGGCCTGGGAGAAAGTCTACAGGCCAAAAAGCAATGGGGGCTTGGGGCTACAAGATCCACAAATGACCAACAATGAATATGGGGTGAAACTTTGGTGGCGGTGGGTCAAAGAAACTACAACACCTTGGGTAAGCCTCTGGAAGGAAAAGTATGCACTGAACACCTGTGACCAGGAAAAAATCCATTTTGGAGGAACCAAGGATGACTCAACTATTTGGAACCTAGCATGGTGCAAAAAATCATGGATTCAAACACATATTTTTTGGGAAATCAGGAATGGAAGAACAACCAGATTATGGGAACAAGAACGAAAGATGGAAAACCCAGACAGAGGGATACCCCAATAGGACCTCATCACACAAGGAAAAATCAACGTCTATCAATACTAGCAGAAGGGAACATACTGCAACAAATGAAGAATTTGGGACAAGATTAATCCTCAGAACAATGAGATACCCGCAACAACAATAGAAGAGGTGGAGGAGGAACTGGGCAAATGGAAAATAACAGTCACGGAAGGAGAGGACTAGTTGAGGCGGGGCAAAAAAGATGGAGGGGAATTCAACCTAAAATAAGTCTGGCACTATATGGCGGACCCAGACCAATATGACCTAGCGCAACACTGGGACAACCTCTGGAATAGCCCCCAATGGCCAAACATTATTATCTTTCATAGGCTAATATTACACAACCGCATCCTAACTTGGGATAACTTAAGGAAAAGAGGTTTCATCAGTCTGTCAAGATGCCATCTTTGTCAAACTTAGGAAGAAACAACCAACCATCTCCTTGACAATTGTGCCTACACTGCATAACTATCAGACTGAGAAACAAGTATCTTTCACTAGTCCACCAGGATCTGTGGTAACATTGACGCAACAATCAAGCTCTGCAAAGAAAAATATAGCGACCAAGAATAGGTGAACCTCTGCTGGACCCTCACCCCATGAATGATCAAATGGTCGATATGGAAGGAAAGGAGTCGACACATTTTTAGAAACCAAAGATGGCTAAAAGGGAAGATCAAGGAAATAATAACCTCCATGATACGTGAGATGGTGATGAGCCACAACTTCCTGGAGGGTAGAGGGCAACCCACGGATCAGGACTCCCGAGTCCTAGAGGTTTTCCAATTAGCAGGTGGGCGCAACCCTAATCCAAACAGATAGTAGCCGCAACTCCAATTAGGTGATCACAACTAGAAACCACCACCTTCAGGATCTCTAAAGTTGAATTTTGACGGGGTGATGAAAGGTAACCTAGGAAGAACAGGTCTAGGAGGAGTAATCAGGGATAGTAAAGGGAACATCATACGAATATAATGTGAAAGCCTAAGCAAATCAACCAATAATGCCACATAATTTAGAGCCCTGGAGATTCTCAGCTAGGAGGGGATGATGAATGCCATAGTGGAAGGATACTTTGCGCAAAACTCCAAAATAGTGAGAAAAATCCAAAACAGTACCAGAATAGGTAAAATTTAGAGGCACTGGCGATTGGCCTACCTACTGAAAAAAATCCAGAAGCACTTGCAGATAGGGATCACTGTGGAGTTACGTTGGGTGAAGAGATCAAAAAATGGAATGGAGGACATAATGACAAACGAGGGGGTCGATAACAAAGGTCCAAAATTGGACACAATCTGGTGCAACATCCTGCAAGGTCAGTTCTAGGAAGAATGCATCCAACTTGCAGCAAAATACTGGGTCAACAGGAGTAGTACGAAATATTATGGCAAGAATGGAGGCACAATAGACACTGAAGGACACATAGGTCCCAGAAAGGAGATAATGGCCCACCAATCAAATAAGGTTATAAATGCAAATGAATATCACACATCAGGAAAAGGTACAGAACCACGGTCCCGCCAATAAAAGGAAGTACAAAAGTTACCCATTGGAAAGAAGAAGAGATAACTCGCAGGAGGAAAAGGATGAAGGATGACAAGTTACACTAGGGAAGAGTAGGAGCACACCTCACCTAAGTACACAGATGGGACGGGGAAAGGGTTGGTGTACAATGAGAAGGGAAAAAAATTGGCGGAGGGATAATGACAAGATCATCAAGTGCACATGCTCTAGAATAGAGGATACTGATAAACAAGACCACCTTGAAGAGTAGACCATGATTGCAAGAATGAGACCGCAACTAGGTTGGCTCCATAAAGGCAGGGACACCAAAATTTACCACAGAATGAGGCATCACAGTTATAGGGGCCACCTTACTTACCAGAAGGGGGTGAAATGGAACATGGAAAGAACCCAATGTAAGAACCACCACTTGCAAGTGAATATGGTACGCATGAAGAAAACTAACAGCAAGAGAGGCCCCCGGGGGAAGGAACCTCCACAAAGCACCCGACGGAAGACAAGAATCGAACATGCGGTCAAGGAAGGAAAGAGCACCTTCCACATGAAGATAGACACCAAAGGGAAGAAGATCATTAAAATATGGGAGGGAGAAATCAACAATGCCCATAGGGGAAAATATTGGTCAACACTAACCCAAGATGTAGGAGGGATATGGGATGCCAGAGCCACACAAGCGAGGTTAACCCTCTACCACAACACGGTAGAGGAATCTTGGAGAACCAAAATGTTGATAGGAAATATGTGTGCGGACCATGGGGAGACCAACAGGATGAAAACTAAAGAGATGAATAAAGAGCGCACAAGAATTCTCAACCGCCTCAGTAACTTGGAGGCAGGGGTAAAAATGTTGGTGGAGGACTAGAAAAGACAATAAGAGAAATTGGATTGGATGCCAACATAAATGGAACCCCGACATGCATCAGAAAGCTACGTTTGGTGGAACAGAGGGAGGAGGACATGACACAATAGGAAGGGTATGAAGAGCACCCCATCAGCTTAGACTAGCCCAGATCATGCCTCTCAGAGTAGGAGCTAACCCCACTATGTTTAGACTTTTGTTTTTCTTTTGATGAAGTTTTTTAGACTGGATTATGGTAGCCTCGGTTGGTTTCCCGTGGTGGCGACCTAGGCACTTCTTGTTTATTTTCATATACTGCATTCCAGGGACCCTAGATCTGGTGTCTGTTCAGGAAGATCTTGGAAGTGCAAGCATTAGTTTTGTACTATAACGTTATAACGCAATATAGATTTACACACAGATTTACAAAAAAAAATAAAATACTTGAATAATAATAATGTAATAATAGTAATATTAAACTTAATTTAATTTAATTTAATTTAATACTTACTAGAAACAACCACATTTAAGTAAAAAGAGGTTGATGTTCACAGATAGACACTAATGTGAGTATAAATGCATTAAAATTTAAAGGAAAGTTATCACTCTTGTTATGCATTTCAATTATTGTTAATACTTATTGGGGTTAGGGTTAGAGTGAGATTAGGATTAGAGTTATTCCCATTAAAATTAGGGTTATGGTTTTATTAAAGTTAAGGTTATTTATATTAAGGTTTATTTTATAATAATAATAAAATAATAACTTAAATATCATTTAAATAATAAGAATTTAATAATAAGAATGCAATGATAATAATTTAGCAATTTTTAATTTAATTTAACTTAATGTATTATTTTTTTTTATTTTTTTAAGTAAGAAGTATAATATATTAGGAACCTTCCAAAACTGAGGAAAAGTTACAAAATGCAGTAATAGTCATGCTGTAATAACTGGACTGCCCCAACAGAGGGGAAACTAGTCCAGCCAGCAAGAGAGTTCATCAACTGAAACACTACAGACTCAGACAAAATAAAACACTACAGACTCAGAAACCTGGTGGATAGTCTAGCCACGTGGCCTGGAGGTCTGCTGTCCAGGGCTCCTCCTCGATATAAGTCACCTCATTTGCCCATTGTCAGTCCACCTGCATTTCTCCCATGGTTCCATCAGCCTTTGTAGTCTTTCTTTCCCTCAGGACCCCTACCGAGTCCTTCTCTGCTGCACTGCGTCCTTGCATGCCCTGCACTCATTCCGTCTCTAAAGAGCATTGTGGCCTGTCATGCCCACCACCTGGAGCGGTCCTAGGATCCACCGAGGGGGTTGCTTCTGCCACGTTCGAGGAGAAAGTTTCTTGCATGGAGGAAAGCATCTGAAGAAAGACCTCCACCCACTCATCAGTTGCTTGCAATCGAAACTGGAGATCTGCCACTCCGTGGCGAAGCTCAAAAACTAGGCCATAGAGAATGTCAAGGCTGTTTTTAAACTGCTCGTTGGTGAAAGAGTCAGCATCCTCATGCCTGCTGTGCGGAGGAATCTCACTGCTTGAGATTCTTGGATGGTCGGGGGTCGGTGTGGGGGCAGTGAAATCCTTCGTAGGGTACAAGAAGGAGCTCGCCAGCCTGGGTATTAACACTAAGCATCCCAATTGAAAGTTCGGCGGTTCATGAAGGGGGGCCA
>JZKD02S1592982.1:29286-46289 GCA_000966675.3 Picea glauca
GACTGAGGGCCGACGAGGCTTCCAGGGAGAGCCCCTTTGCGACCTTCCCCTGGGGCGCGACATAGGGAAGAGGTGGTTACCAGCCTGCGAGAGAAGATACACGACGCAAAGGTGTGTGACCTGGTGGCAAGAAGAGGTTGCATGGAACCAGAGAGAGTTATCCTGAATGAGCCCTGGCTGCCATGGTTGCACAGGGGAGGGTCCTTCAGCCTGTAAATGGGGATGGGATAATACCATAGCTTCATAAACCAAATGACGATGCAGATATGGAGAGGAGTGCATAAATGCACTCTCTAATCACCTTAATGAACATTTAAACTGATGGGAGGGTGACGGGCTGTGGCACGAGCCCGTCACGTGGCTCAGTGCCATGGTGGCTAATGCCTTCCCTCTCCCTCCGCCACATGCCCCACACTAACACCCCATCCGGGGACAAAGGTATGCGGGCTTGGCCCAGTTAAGCTTTCTGCAGCTAGACCACGTCCTTGCTCAGGTTTGAGCACAAGACCTGACCTTCGTTGCAAGAACGACTTTACCATCCAGCCGCCTCCGCTAAACTTTAATGTATTATTTATTAATGTAATAATAATTTTTTAATATTTTAATGTATTCACACTTTAGTAATGTATTTATTAATGCATTTAATGTTTTTAATGTAATAATGTATTGTTAATGTATTATAGTATTAGTGTAGCAATACTTTAGCAATGTATTAATTAATGTTGTATTAATTAATTAATAATGTACATTACTTTATTAATTTATCAATAATTTAGTAACACTTTAGCATTGATTGTCATTATGAAAAGTAAAAGTTATTAAATGATTTGTTATCAATGTCCTTAGTACACGTATAATTCATCATCTACAATGTTCAAGATGATTTTCGATCAATTTATTTAGAACAAGTAAAAATAATCATGTGTAAAATTAAAGATGATTTGCTATCAATGTCCTTAGAACAAGTATGATATTAAGTTGAATTCTATGTAATACATAACATCCATTCAAATTTCCTATATTTGTGACAAAGGAAACAATTCATTAGTTTAAAAAAAAAAACTTGCCAAAACTTCATTTTCGTAATGTTTTGAACATAAACCAACCTTCTCATGTAAAAAACATGACCCGACGTTCAATTATGATGAAAAAAACCGAACACTATGACATGACGAACATAGTAGTGTCACAGTATGACAACCATAGTAATGTCACAACATGTCGAACATATCCCACCATCGTAATGTGACAAACATAACCAATATTGGTTCAATGTGACGAACATTGACTTGTCGTCGAAAAGTGATGAACATAGTAATCTTGCAATGTGATGAACATAGTAGTGTCACAATTTAGAAAACATAGTAATGTCATTTATTAGCATAGCCCTGTTGTCGTAATGTGAAGAATATATTGTCACAATGTGACGAACATAGCCTTGTTGTCGCAAAGTGATTAACATAGTAATTTTTCAATTTAAAGAACATAGTAGTGTCACAATATAACAAACATAGTAATGTTGCAATGTCTCAAACATAGATCTGTCGTTGTAATGTGATGAACATAGCCCATCATTGCAATGTGATGAACATACCCTTATTGTCGCAATGTGACAAACACAAAAGTGTCATTGCAAAAGTGATCAACATAGTAATGTTGCAATTTATGAACATAGTACTATAATAATCTGATAATCATATTAATGTCACAATTTTTCTAACAAAGTAATGAATAGAGTAATGAACATAGTAATGTGATGAACAAAGTAATGAACAAAGTAATAAACATAGTAATGTGATAATCATAGTCTGTCGTCACATTGTGATGAACATACCAATGTGATAAACAATGTGACGAACATAGCAATGATCTACTGGAAAGCACCAGAGGGGAAACCAATATTAATCCTAATCTTAAAGCTTAAATACAAAGGATATCCTCCTATTATTTTATACTATAAATACAAATCTATATCCTACATTTTGAGACTAAAGACTATCAAAACATAGTCTTTCCATAAAAAAGTAATGGACATAGTAATGTTGCAATATCATAAAAATGATAGTGTTACAATCTAATAAACATAGTAATGTTGTAATGTGTCAAACATAGCCCTGTCATCGCAATGTGACAAACATATCCTCGTCGTGTTAATGTGACAAACATACCCATATTGTCACAATGTCACAAACATAGCCTTGTCATTGCAAAGCGATGAACATAGTAATGTTGCTATGCGATGAACATAGTAGTGTCACAATCTAACAAACATAGTATTTTCACAATGTGTCAACATAGCCTTGTTATCACAATGTCACATACATACCCATATTGTTGCAATGTGACGAACATAGCCCCATCATCATAATGTGACAAACATACCCATATTGTCACAATGTGGCGAACATAGCCTTTTCATTGCATATTGATGAACATAGTAATGTTGGAAGGTGACGAACATAGTAGTGTCACAATACGAAAAACACAATAATGTCACGATGTGTCAAACATAGCCCCACCATCATAATGTGACGAACATAGCCATATTGTTCCAATATGATGAACATATCCTGGTCATCGCAATGCGATTACCATAACCTCACTGTCGTAGTGTGATGCAAATATCCCATCATCATATTGTGAGAAAAATTTCCAAATTCCATTTTCCCAATGTGATGTACACAACCCAATGTCGCAATGTGACAAACAAACCTAACATCATAGTGAGATGACCATTTCCCAACATCGTTATGTGATGAATATAGCCCACTGTCACACTATGACAAACCTATTCTAACAACACATTGTGTAAAAAAAAACCCTACATCACAATGTGATGACCATAACCTTACGATGTCATGTCGCAATGTGACAAACATATCCCAACATTCCAGTAAGACTACCATTTCTCAATGTCGTCATGTGATGAACATAACCCACTATCAAACTATGAAAAACGTATTCCACCACCACATTGTGTCAAACAAAATATCTACATCGCAATGTGATGACCAAAACCTTACGATGTCATGTGACAAACAAACCCTTAACCATTGTCAGAATGTGAGAAGAATTTCCAAATGTCTGATAGTTCAAATGTTTCTCATCATTATCTGAGAAACATTCCAAATGTCATTGTCTAAGGAAGATAACCCATTCTCACAATGCGATGTACATAAACCAATCCCACAATGTTACAAACATAGCCCAACATTCCACTCAGAGGACCATTTCCCAACGTTGCTATGTGACAAACACAAACGACTATCAAACATGGTTAACCATTGTCAACCATGGTCAATGACATTCAACCATGGCCATGCTCAACCAAGGTCAATTGTATTGAGGGTCATGCATAGTAAAGGTCAATCATAGCAAAGGTTTAGGGAATTTAACGATGGTCATGGTCAACCATAATTAAAGGGTGGAAAATGACACTAATCAACGTATCTCAACCACTTTTTAGGAAAAACCAAATTTAAGTAAAAAGTGGTTGATATACGCCGATTGACGCCATTTTAATTGGATTTCAGTTAAAATGGCGTCATTTTTAACATAGCCCTTGTGGCTCTTTTTTACTTGAATTCAGTAAAAATTGATCGGAAAATATGTCTTTGATAATGTATTTATTAAAATATTAATACTTTAATAATGTATTTATTAATGTATTAGTACTTTAATAATGTATTTATTAATGTATTAGTACTTTAATAATGTACTATTGATGTATTAATTTATTACTTTATTAATACTTTATAAATTTATTCATTAATTAACTATTTATTTAATGATTAATGTAATAATGTATTTGTACTTTAGCAATTTATTAGTGTATAGTGTATTAATAYAATATACTATATATTATTAARGTATTTRCTCATTAAAATATWACATTAATACATTACGTTGTTCATTAATGTATTGATACTTAATTTATACATCAMRTTAAGGTATTAATTAATTAATTAATATTTTAATTTTATGTATTTATGTATTAATACATTAATTAGTAAATCGTTCATATATTTATTGTACATTTATGTAATATTACATTAATTTATTTATATATTATTAATGTATTTTTGTATTATTGCAATATTTTAATGTATAAATTAATTAATATAATATATTATTAAAGTATTTATTAATTAATAGGTTACATTATACGTTTATATATTATACATTTATATATTGATACTTAATTTGTACATTAGATTAAGGTATTAATTAATTAATATATTACTACTTTTATATATTTATGCATTTATTTATTATTAATATATTTTTTCATTATTATTAATATTTTATTTTATTAATTAATTAATAGGTTGTATTATTTATTTATTTTTATATATTTATGTATTATTAAAATATTTTTGTATTATTATTAATATTTTATTTTATTAATTAATTAATAGGTTAAATTATTTATTTATTTTTGTTTTGTTTGGCAAATCTATCAATATATTAATAAAATATATTATTAAAGTATTTGTTTATTAACATGTTACATTAATACATTACATTATACATTAATAGTTTAATATATTAATTTTCTTTATATATTAATACATAAATTAATAAAAATTCAATATATTTATGTAATTTTAATACATTTATATATTACTAATATATTTGTATATTATTATTAATGTATTAATATATTATTAATGAAAAATGTTTTACTTAAATAATTAATATTTTATATTATTTCTTTGTTTTTAGTTTAGTATTATTTTATTATTATTATATGTAAATATTTTACTTAAATAATTAATATGTTATATTATTTCTTTGTTTTTAGTTTAGTATTATTTTATTATTATTATATGTAACACTTGCTTATTATTATTTACTTTATTAATCTATTTACTTTAATATTTTATTATGGTATATATTATTATATTTTTGATTAATTGATATTTATTAAGTATTAATATATGTAACACTTTATTATTATTATTTTATTATTGAATGTATTATTTTAGTTTGCATGAATTAATATTTAATTTATTATTAATTAATAATTAATTTATTACCAATTAATAATTAATTTATTATCAATTAATAAATTATTAATAATTGATTAATTATTATTAATTAATTATCAATTAATACTTAATTATTAAATTTAAAATGTATTAAAACATTAATAATTGTGCTCCAGGCATGTAAAAGTGGTTGATATATGTTGATTGGCCCCATTAATTTAAAAATGGTGAAAAATGGGGTCAATCGGCGTATATCAACCACTTTTACATAAATGTGATTGTTGCTAGTACACACACACACACACACACACACACACACACACACACACATTAATAAATTGATAAGAATTAATCAGAAGTATAATTTAGACCTAGAGTTTATTCTCCTATGCTGGGTGACATTTTATTTGGGGAAATTTTTTAATCTTCCTTAACACGTTACTCATCCTAAAGCCATCTAGGTTTATCCAATTATTAAATAATAACGCGACATGCCCTTTAGGACGCACTAGGTGTTCCATGGGTGTCACTCGCCTCTTTCTGTTTCTCTTGTGCGACGTGCCCTTCAGGACACACTATGTGGTCTAAGGGTGCCACTCACCTCTTTCCATTTTTTTTGCACGATGTGCCCTTCAGGACGCAGCACATGCTCCAAGGGTGCAACTCGCCTCTTGACTAACCTGGTAGACATAAAAAAACCCTGGAGTCAATACTTCGCCTGGTGATATTATATGAGAGTAACGACCTCTAAGCAATAAGGTCCTTGCCTTATTGTGTGCCTCTTAGAATCATCATGAGTGACTATCACAGTCGGCCCTCAAAACATCGTGGGTATTCTCGATCTAGGTAATCGTTAACCTATAGTTTGAGCCACGATGGGAGTTCTATTAGGTCGTGGCATGGTTGTTTTCCACACCTCTCCCTCAACATCTCTGGTAGTCGTGTGTTAACCCTCTACTCCACATGTGAGTCTGGTTGGAAAGCTATCGTCAGCCTACATCATCAAAAAATCATGTCAGAAATATATATCCATATCATATCATCTAATCACATGCACTAATATCACATATAAAACAATCAAACCCCAGTAGTTCACTCACTGAATCAATCCGGAGTCTAAGGGGTTCCATCGATGCCTCTGCATCCTCGAGGTTCGAAATCCCGCACAAGATGTAAAACTGAGTCAATAACATCTGTCTATGTCAATGCAACAAAACAACATGTCATCAACCCAGAACGCCTCATAATCAAAATCAGATGTGTTAATAGTATAATAATCCAGGTCACTTGCGAGAAAGTGTGCTCAAAGAATAAGTTCACTCAGGGCACAAGAGAGGGATGTTACATACACCCCCTATAGATCTAAACTTCGTCTTGAATTTTCACAGTATATGTGCCGAAATAATTTGAATTGGAGTATCATAAGTCTATCTATCAAAAAAAAATGGAAACTGATGGCGCATATCATATGCGTCCTCCCAGGTCATTGAGTGTGGAGTATATATGTCCCAATGGATCTTGACCTTCTCTACTGTTTGACGCCTTAACTGTCGAATGTGATGATCCAAGATGCAGATCATCTCAGCCGTGAGCGCCCCCTCGTCTAATACCTGCAATGAACTCATGTCAATAACGTGTGTAGGATCACTAATATAATGTCTCAAAATAGATACATGGAAAACATCGTGCATACGCCTCAAAGAATTAGGCTAGGCTAGTCGATAGGCCACGGGCCCCTTCCTTTCCACAACTTCGAAAGGTCCCATGAACCTAGGGGAGAGTTTAGCTCCCTTTCAAAAATTTATCGAACTCTTATGCAGTTTAAACCACAAGAAAACTTAATCACCAACCTCGTAACTACGGTCGACATGGTGCGCCTCGGCATAACTCTTCTATCGATCCTTCTCTTCTTTAATCCTTTTTCTTATGGTTTTGATTTTCTCTTCCATTTCTTGGATTGCTTCTAGTCCCACCAGGACCCTATCCTTAAGCCATTCTCAACTCAAATGCGTATGACATGGTCTCCCATAAAGAAACTTGAAAGGGGCCATCTTAATGGTGATTTGGTAACTATTTCTATAAGGGAATTACACCAGTGGAAATAATTCTTCCCAACACTTTTGTTGGTCCATCACGTACATCCGCAACATGTCCTCCAAGGTTTGGTTCTTTCATTCAGTCTGCCCATCAGTCTTCGGGTGATACGCAACAATGAAGTTAACTTGGGTTCCCAAGGCCTCTTGGAAACTCGTCCAAAATCCTTGAGTAAACACCAATCCTAGATTAGATATAATCCTCTTAGGCACGCCATGCAACCTCACAATCTCACTGATGAAAAATCTATCTATGTCAGGTGCCTGATACGTCATACGCATAGGAATAAAGTGAGAATTCTTCATCAGAGTGTCTACTACTACGAAAATCGAGTTGTGTCTCCTTGCCGTCAATGGCAATCCAAAAATAAAATCCATCAAAATAACCTCCCATTTCGATTATGGAATAGCGTGTGGATGTAGTAATCCTGCTGGATGTCTATGTTCAGCCTTTACCTGCTAACATTCTAGACATATGGCCACATAGTTTACTGTGTCTGCCTTCATTCCCTTCCATAAGAATAAGGTTTAAGGTTCTCCCTCATATTCGTGACTCCTGGGTGATCCATGTAGACTACTCTATGAGCCTCTCTTAGGATCAAGATCCTCAAATCATCATTCGGTGGTACGTAAATCCGATTTTTAAACCTCAATAATCCATCATCGTCAAACGTAAATCCTTCAAATATTGGTACCATCATAGTGTTTTGTCCGATAAAACCCTCGACCTCTTTGTACTAGTCATCGTCACGCTATAAAGTGAGAATATTTTCACGTATATTCATTTGAAGAGGAAACACTGAAAATATGCATGGTCTCCGACTCAATGCATCTTCCACTCGGTTCACTATTCCTTTTATGTCAATAATCTCAAAGTTGTACTCGCTGAGCAATTCCGACCAACGTCGTTGTCATGCATTCAGATCACTTTGGGTAAAGATGTGTTGTAGTCCACAATGGTCCGTCTTTAGTTCAAATTTTCATCCAAAAAGGTAGTGTCTCCAAACCTTCAAGGAATATATGATGGCTAACAAATCCAAATCATGTGTCGCGTAGTTCTCCTCATGCCTTCTCAGTTTCCTCAATATGTAAATGATCACTCGACTGTCTTGCATCAAGACTCCGCCTAAGCCTTCCTTGGATGCGTGAGTGCATACCAAGAAGTCTGTATCCATATGAGGGACCTTCAGTATCGGTGTTGTTTTCAATAGCTCCTTGAGCCTCTGAAATGCTTACGTGCATTTCTCAGTCCAAACAAACCTCTTGTTCTTCTTCTGCAATTCTGTGATCGAATTTTCTATCTTTGAAAATCCCTTGACAAACTGTAGATAGTATCTTGCTAAACCCATGAAGCTACGTATTTACAGGATGTTCGTCGGCGCAGTCCATTCGATAATAACCTCGACCTTTGTTGGATCCAAGGCTATACCTTCGCCGGATATGACATGCCCTAAGTAGTGAATCTTTGATTGATAAAATGAGAATTGGACAACTTCCCATACAATTTGTTCTCTCACAGACACTGTAGTACCAAGCACAAGTGCTCGTCATGCTCCTCCGTTGTTTGAGAATAGATCAAAATATTGTCAATGAATACTTGGAAGAACTTTTTCAAGTACTTGTAGAACACCCCATTCATCAAACTCATAAATACCCCTGGGGTGTTTGTCAGTCCAAACAGTAAAACAGTAAACTCATAATGTCCAAACCTAGTCTTAAAGGCGGTCGTAGGGACATCATCCTCCTTGAGCCATAACTGGTGATACCTTGATTGTAAATTGATATTTGAGAACACTGTCACACCCTTTAGCTAATCGAAAAAATCATCAATCATTGGCAACAAATACTGATTCTTGATCATTGCCTTGTTCAATTGATGGTGGTCAATGCAGATCCTCCACAACCCATCCTTATTTCATATGAAAATAACAGGTGCACCCCATGGTGACACACTTGGATGTATCAGTCCCAGGTCCAACAATTCCTTCAATTGCATTATCAACTCCTGTAACTCCAGGGTCGACATCTAATAAGGCATTCTCTCTATCGGTCCAGTCCCCAGTTTTAGGTCTATAGTAAACTCCAATTCCCTCTCTCACGGCATCCCACGTAACTCCTTTGGGAAGACGTCCACATACTCTCTCACCAAATGAAGGTGTTATAGACCTTCCACTACTCCCTTTTCATTTAATGCAAGGATCGCATAAAGATTACATCTCTTGCACATGCTCTTCCATAGCTGCAAGAAAGATATGAACCTGAGGGAAAATCCCTGGATCTGTCCTACAATCACATGTGTTTATCCCTCATCATTGACCAAGCCCAACTGTTTCATCTTATAGTTGAGTATTGCCTCATGCAATTCCAACCAGTCCATACCAATCACGATGTCATAAGATCCTAAGATCGTGACATACAGGTTGGCCCTGGTGACAAACTCTCCTAGGTTAAGGATACAACCTGTAACCTTTCCCCAAACCTTCTGTTTGGATCCAGAAGCCATATCTACAAAGATAAACACATCATGCTCGACTACCTTTACCTTAATCATTTTTAGCATTTCACTAGAAATGAAACTCTCAGTAGCACCAGGATCTATCAAAATACTAAGGGTTTGGTTAACGATGGTACCTGACATCTCGAGAACAATCAACTAGTATCTTCTTGGCAGTTATTCACCACTGCATGAATCTGATGGGCCTTGCCCAAATATCTCACGATAGTGGGTCCATCTGATCTAGATGTTCTAGTCCTCTCCAAAGGGTAGTCACACTGGTAGTGTGGCTCCCCACACGTCCAAAACCCCTTCTTTGGTCCAATACTCCTGGTACCCGAAGTAGAAGATGACGGCCCACCGGCCTAGAATCCTGGTCTGTTTTGCTGAACAGGGATAAACTGTTGTTGTTGTGGTTGATGTTGTTGTTGATGTTGTGGTCCCCGATAAGGTGTCTATTGTTGAGGCGTCGATCACCAAGGTGTAGTGAAAGTGGATCCCCTCTAGAAGCCATGATATCCTTGCATATGTATGGCTAGTGTCTGATGCTGCTGCGCACAAGATGAGAACTGCCCATATGGTCTCACTGGAGTCCTTCTCTGACCCCCACTGGTAAGCTCCTCCTCTGCTATGAGGGCCTTCTGGACTAAATCATGCAAGGTTTGAGGCATATGAAAACTACCATTTTCATGTATGCTTCCATTAATGATGAAGACGAACCTGTTGACCTTAATTTTCTCAGTTTTAAAATGTGGAGCATACGAGAGAATCTCCATAAAATGGGACTCATACTCATCAACCATATGACCACCCTATCATAAGGTGTTGAACTTGTTGAGATGACTCTCAATGAATTCCTTTGATATTTACCTCTCTCGGAACCATTCCTTAAACAGTTCCCATGAAACATCTTCGACAACCATGTTTAGTTGCATTAGGAACGTCTTCCACCATAGAAGAACACTCCCCTTCAGTTGAAATATTGCCATGCAGACCTTCATGTTGGAGGTATAGTCGCAAAGTGCAAACCACATCACCATATTCTCCAACCATGCCCCATCAACCGCATTTTCCGAGGCTTCAAAGAAGTAGGGAAATTTGACCTTCTCGAGCTCATGGTGAATTCTACCAATACCGACCGGAGTGCATGCTGGACCCTCAACGGGTGTCGGCACTCTGGCCTCATCTCTGTCCAAACGACTGATTAGTTCCTCAGCCATGCACTGAAGATATCTCATCATTCCAACCACATCACCCACTGCTATCTACTCTTGCCCGACAACCTGTTTGTCTCCCTGGGGGCTAGACCCCTCAGGTGTGGATGCTACTGGAGGCATCGCGCCTCCTCCCCTAGCACCCTGTCGTCTTCCTCTGCGGCTTCCTCTAACCATGATTACACACACGAATACAAGTCAACTTAATTAGAAACATTATAATCAAATCATATCAACAAAATCTATAGTGATCCCAAGTCGCGGGTTGAACCCCTTTCTGATACCAAATGTAAGGACCCCTTCTCCGCAACTACAAGCGAAGCAGAAGTACTATTTTTTTTTTTGTTTTTTTTTTGTGTGAAAGGAAAGATGGTGATGACAACAATAGCTAACCACAAAACTAATGACGAACGCAAGCACACAATCCAGGAAACAAGCTACTATGACTCCCCACACTGGCACAAGAGAAACTGGGTTAAATGTGCATAGACAAAAAGGAGAAAATGACTACCCTCCCTACGCAAACACGACCACACCTATAATCTAAGGGATAACATCCCCATCTTGACACAACGACCTAGAAAAAAAAATACTACAACCTCAAGGCATGTGATCCAAACGCCTGAAGGCGTTCAACACATGCGCCAAAAGCAACTTGCAACACTCGACAACACACACACAAAAAACACCAACTTCATCCAAGTTCTCATTTTTTGCTATCCCATAGGGCATTCCATGGTCCCCTCATCAGGAATCATGTCGTTCCCAGGTGACAGATGCATCAATAACCTTGGCACAAATAGGATCTATCTGGACCGAGGACTCTAGATAATCCGATGCTCTAGGATTCGAATATCGATAAGAAAAACACACCCAAACCTCAACAACAGGTCGACGAAATGACCGAGGAAGAAAACAAGGGATGACACAAGCCAAAACAGGACATCGTCAATGACCCATCCATTCATCTAGTCTAAACTAGTCAACGGTTACAATTGTTTTGACATTGATTGTCCATCTAAATTTAGCAAGTCTAAATTATAAATTAGTCTTTAACTTACCATCTGATTAACCTTAAATACAAATCCAATCGACCATTCTACCTTACACCTCACTCATTCATTTCAATCTAAAAAACATTACTTTCAAATCCATCGACAATTCTACATTACACTTTAGTCGTTAAATTCAATCGAATTAGTATCAACTACGAATCAATTAGGCAAATCTAAATTATAATTAAATCATTAAATTCATTCTAATTAACATTAAATTCACATCAATTCGACAAGTCTTCTTTAATCAATATTAAACCAAATTGACAAGTCTAATTAAATTAAATTAAGAACTTTCCATGAAAGAAGTAAGGTTGTCTAGTCAATCAAGGTTGTCTATTCAGTTGAAGGTTTTCTAAACCAATTAAATATGGTTATGCTCCATTTAAGGTTGTTTAAACATGAAAGACAGTTCTATTCAATTAAATGTTGTCCATGACTAAATTGGAGGTCTCGAAAGGCTATCATCTAGCCACTAAAAGGGAGTTGTCATTTATAAATAAGGCAAAATCGTTGTACATACACACGATATAGGATCACCATTGTTGTCATTAATAAATAAGGCAATCGTTGTGAAAAACACACCAGAAGGAAACTATATTGACGTCAACATTAAAAGGAAAATCATTGTGCAAAAATGCACCAGAAAGAAACCACATCGCCGTCATCATTTAAAAGGAAAATCGTTGAGAAAAATTCACCGGAATGGAAACTACATTGCTATCATTTAATATATAAGAAAAATCGTTGTGCAAACATTCCAAAAGGGAATTTGCATTTCTATCCTTTAATATATGAGAACAATCGTTGTGCAAACATGCTAGAAAGAAATTTACATTTTCCATCATTCATATATAAGCAAAATCATTGTGCAAACATGCCATAAGAGAATTTACATTGCTATCATTTAATATATAAGAAAAATCGTTGTGCAAACATGCCAGAAGGAAATTTGCATTGCTATCATTTAATATATAAACACAATCACTGTGCATACATGCCAGAAGGAAATTTACATTTGCCATCATTCATATATAAGAAAAATCATTGTCCAAATCATGGTCATTCCAGCAACAAACACAGTCAATCATTTAAGGAAAAATTTGTGGTCAAAATCGTGGTCATACCAGCAATAAACACAGTCAATCATCTAAAGAAAAATTCATGGTCATTCCAACAGCTAACATAGTCAAAATTAATGCAAATTCATGGTCCATCAACAACAAAACTCAATCAAAAATTAAGGGAAGAATGTGTCCCTTCAACAAAAATCGCAATCAACCATATATTCTACACAATCAGGGGGGAAAACCTTGTTACACAAGTTAAAAATTTGCGGTAGTTAACAGGAGCTACTCCAATTCCTGAAATTAGGTAACTTTATGGTAAATTATTGGGGAAGACGCTGTAAAATTCTGGGATAAAAACGATGGTCTATTGGTCAAATCACAGAGATATTAACCTTCAATAAATCAAATCACTGAGTTTAAATAGTCAAAATTTCATTGAGGTTAAAACATACAAAAACTTAATACACTTAGATTAACCATTCAATAAAATGCCTAGAAGTAAAATTATTATTAACCAATACACACAGATTGTCTAGAATGAGAAGTGTGTAGCTTTGTCAAGCACCTGCAATCCAAACCATTGACCATAAATAAAAAGGTTTGTTGGGAAAATTTCGCCCCCAAGTCAACGAAGTGCAGCCGAAGAAGTAACAATCACCAGGTAAACAAAACAAGATATAAAAATTTAGGAAATGTCCAGCAAGATATAAAAATGAGGTGTAAAATGAGTTAACAACGAGATATACAAAAATGTTGAGTTTAAAGAAAACTTTCCCATCAATCAAATTTTGCAGGGTTAATTAAACACATCAGGGAAAAAGACCAACAATTAACCAAGGATGAAAAACAGAGGTAGACGACTGACAGGAACATCCTTCGCTCATCATCCACATATAGAAAAGTAGGGCATTGAGATCCATAGGTCTATTAACACTGAAGCGACGAACGTAGATCAGGATCTTGGATGACTGCTCAGGTGTGGACTGATGAGCTAGGGACGAAGGAAAAAATAAATTGCAATCATCACAATCAATAAACCTCAGGATGATGAAGACATATTATTTACTTGATTAAGCATACATAAATGAAAGCATAAATCATACTAACAATCTACAACACAAAATAAAAGAAAGTGTATCGTTGCCCGATTGCCCACTCTGAGTTGGTGTCCCGCGCGCTCTATACAACTCCCTCTTGCTGACCAATGAGACTTCACTAGTACCTCCTAGACAATGCTAGGGGTACTATTCTCCCCCCTTAGTCCCCCTGAGCCGCAAAGGGGCCACACACACTAACCAGAGAATCAATTAGCTCCCAGCTCACCTCGCAAGGCCGAGCTACCATTCCTCACTGAGCTGGGTATCCCAACTCCCACAAGCTAAGTTATTCAAGTATATATTTCTACATCATAATGTTACGAAAAACATAAGAGACCCATCATCATTTTCCTCCCTCCATTATATAGAGTTTTGAAGTCCCCTACTTTCCCAAAATCCCATTTTATTTAATGTTTAAATAAATTAATTCATAAAACTCCTCCCCGTACATGTGTCACCCATCCTTTTCATTCCTCCATAAATTAATTTCGTTAATTAATTAATTACCCCTATTTCTCTCACTCACCTAAAAGAACACCTAGAATCGCTCCTAGGTGTCCCCATATCCCCTTACAAGTTTTAATGACTTTCCCTCTTATTAAATTACTAGTTGAGTTTAAATTAGAAAGTTATTAAATGCTATATACCTTACTAAGTTAGACCATCTACTTTTTCCTTGTGTTTCCCCTTTCTTTTTATGTTCCCTCTTTTCTTGGTTTCCTAATTATTTCAGATTTCCATATTTCCCCTTTTTATTTAAACTCAAAAAGGCATGTGCAAAAACTTACCCTTTTTCCCTTTTTCTTTTTAATCAATAAATTCTAATTAGCATAATATAGTAAAACAATTATTTCCCCTTTTAAAATTTTATCCCAAAAGATTTTTATAAATCATTTTAATTTCTTACCCGCTTCTTGTCACAAGATTAATGAAGATTATCATTATTATTATTATTATTATTATATATATATATAGATAAAAATTTATCACAAGTATAATTTAGACCTATACTTTATTTTCTTAGGTCGGGCGACATTTTATTAGGGGAAATGTTTTAATCTTCCTTAACACATTACTCATCCTAAAGCCATCCAGGTTTATCCAATTATTAAATAATAACGTGACCTACCCTTCAAGATGCATTAGGTGCTCCAAGGGTTCCACTTGCCTCTTTATGTTTCACTTGCGTGACTTGCCCTTCAGGACGCACTAGGTGCTCCAAGGGTTCTACTCGCCTCTTCACTGATTTGGTAGACATAAAAAACCCATGGATTGAATACTCCGCCAGGTGATCTTGTGGGAGACTAAGGGACTCTAAGGAATAAGGCCCCTTCCTTATTGCGCATCCCTTAGAATCATCATGAGCGACTATCACAGTCGGCCCTCACGGCATCGTGGGTCTTCTCGAACTAGGTAATCGTTAACCTATAGTTTGAGCCATGATGAGAGTGCTAGTAGGTTGTGGCAGGGCTTTTGTCCACACTTCTCTCTCAAAATATTTGGTATTCATGCGTGACCCCTCTTCTCCACATGTGAGTCTTGTCGGAAAGCTATCATTAGCCTGTATCATCAACAAATCATGTTAGAAATATATATCCATATCATATCATCTAATAAGATGCACAAATATCACATATAAAACAATCAAACCCCAGTAGTTCCCTCCTCGACTTGATCGAGAGTCCAAAGGGTTCCATTGATGCCTCTGCATCCTCAAGGTTCGAAATCCTTTACACTCAGTAAAACTGAGTCAATATCACCTATCTATGTCAATGCAACAAAACAACATGTCATCAACCCATAACGCCTCATAATCAAAATCAAATTTTTTAAGAGTATAATAATCCAGATCACTTGCGAGAAAGTGTCCTCAAGTAATAAGTTCGCTCAGCGTGCAAGAGCGAGATGTTAAAGTTATCCATGTAAACTAAATTCAGTTATCTTGTAGTGTTTCCAAAGAAAGTAATTCGAAAATGTATAATTTGTGTAGAACTAATTTGTGTAGTAATTGGAAAATATTAAAATAAAACAAAAATATAAATGACTTTCATTAAACAACAATAAATAAAATGCAAATTCTTTCTTCTCATGCTAGCTAATAAATGAAAATTGACAATTTTCCCCAAAATGTACATGAAAAACCACCATGTTCATTTAATTCATCATGCCAACCATCAATCAAGGTCAAAGAAGGTATTTAATGCTTCTAGATATTTTGTATACAATATCATTTACATAATCAATAAACATTCAATTAAATAGTTAATAATCTACTTTAATAATTAATACACTAATTAATTATACTATGTACATGTGTAGGGTATGTGTGCATAGCTAGTGGACACATATCTCATTAATGCATCATTTAATAATATTAATGAACAAAATTACACCAATTTATCAATAACTCATTATCACACTTAAAATATCAATAGGAAATCAAAAGAGAGTTTTAAACATGGTAGGAACCAAGTGTGTAAACAATAGTGGCATCTCTAATACTCAATAAATATTTGCAACTAACATCGAAGCATCATTCCTTCCTAACCTACTTCCATATCCTATCCTATCCTTTTCTCTATTGGACTAAGCTGGAGCACGTCAACTATATTGACCTAACTCCAGATAGAACCCGTAAGTAGAAGTGTCATACATCTCGACCAAGCTTCCCTAACATGAAACTAGCAGTTACCATCACATGTTTAGGGGAGCGTGACTTCACACATCCCTCCCAAGACTCTAGGTTTTGGAGGATAAAAGGTGGGAAATACCTCCACCCCTCCTTATAGAACTAGGTTCAACACCCTATATGAAAATATATGGTTCGCCAAATAAATGTTGAGGAAAATATATGAATTTATCTTACTAATTTTATTTCGAATATTTCTTGGCTAAGGAAAGATAGTAGGGAATATTACCCTAAGTTTATAGCCTCAAAATGTATTTCCCAATCCACAAGTATTAATTACAAGGGGTTAGGATGATTTTT